>JMFS01096382.1:0-32981 GCA_000699545.1 Podiceps cristatus | reverse complement strand
CCCCCCCCATTTTACACTGTAAAGATATGCACAAGGCTTTCCACCCTGACTGCTACAGTTTTTACTCACTTTGTGTTATAAGCCATAGCATAAGCATGGCAAGGCTGTGCCTATTAATGCATTGATGGGCTAATACACATGATAAATAGTGGAGTGAGGTTGCTGGCTATTCTACATCTTTATTGCAAATAGTGAGCAAGGAATTGCTGCTAACGTTTCTCACAAGGATTTCTGGGGATGCAGGTACATATGCTGTCCAACTACCATCCTCAGTGGAGCAATGGCCACTTGGGAGCCATGAAGAATCACAGAATAACAAAATAATTAAGGTTGGAAGGGAGTTCAGAAGACCTCCAGTCTAACCTTGGGCTCACAGCAGGGTCAGCTGTGAGGTCAGACCACGTCACTCAGGGCTTCATCCAGCTGGGTCTTGAATTTCAGTCTTGAAAACACGCATAGAGATTGCACAACCTCTCTCTGGAAAACCTGTGCAACTGCTTGACTATCCTCATGGGCAAAAAGTTTTTTTCCTTTTATCCAGTCTGAGCCTCTGTTGTTGCCATTTGTGTCCAATGTCTCTCATCCTCCTGCCACACAGTGTTGTTAACATCCTGGGTCCATCTTCTCAATAGTCTCTTCATAAGTATCGGTCATTATTTGGTGTGTGTGTCGTCCCCCCCAAACCTTATCTTCTCGAGGCTAAACAAGCCCAGTTTCACTGCAGTTGATCAATGTCTTTCTTGCATTTGGGTCCCCATAACTGGATGCAGTACCTGCTGGTCTCAAGACTGCTGAGTAGAGGGGGATATTGACTTCCCTCCACCTACTTACTGTGGTCCCATCAGTAGAGCCCAATATGCCAATGGCCTGTACTGCTTCATGGGGTTTTTGTTTCCCAGGTGCAGGAATTCTGGCATTGAATTGTTGAATTTCATGAGGTTCCTGTTGGCCATTTCCTCCAGTCTGTACAGGTCTCCATTCAATGGCAGCTTTGCAATCCTATCTGTCTCCTCAAGTCTCCAAATTGTAGGGTATGAAGCTCATACAGTTGGGGAAGCTGGCTGTTTTTACTACTGCAAATAACTGCTTTATAGAGAAGCTCGTAACTCATGTGCTTTTCCACTTGATGAGGACTCATAAACTTGTTCAGAACACAGCATCCCCCCTAAAGAATTGCATAAATTCTCCCAGCTCCTCTACACACATGACATGGAACCCAGTAAGTCATATTTTTATCAATCTGCATGCATTGCAATTTGGTCAATAAAATAAACCTTCTCCTCATTTGTCAGTCAGGATTTAACATCAAGCACTTTGCAGTACCATAACCTTATAAAAGTACAAGCTAGAATGTGAGCATGGGGAATAGACATACATTGTTTAATGGGTATTTATATGAAGCATTTCATATAAATCAATGGAAGTATTCATGTAATTAAAAAGATTACAATCTAGTTATGGAATGCTGTTATATGTGCAAAATATTGCACACATTTTAAGGGTATGTTACAAGTACTAAGGACGTAATGAGATCTAACTGTAATCAACCATTCCATTATCCTTTGAGATTATTTTGATACAGAATGCTTACTTTTGTCTATTTTGTGAATTCACCTAATTCCAATTTGACAAATTCAGTCTTTTGAAATGGATAGGCTGGATTTCAGTACGGATTTCAAGTATCTTGCAAAGCAAGCTACAATAGTTTCAGGAAAGTGAACACATAAATATGCATATACACTCAAAAACCCTACTTCACCACAGATGGGAAAACCCGAACATACTGTTTGGAAAGGAAAATCCACATATCAAAAATCAAAGACATATAAGATCAGTGAAGCACCAATACCAATATTCTAGATACAAAAATTAAATAAAACAAACGAACGGTAATCGCCTGTCTTTGAAATGATAGCTACACAAAATAATGTATAAACCTTTCACCTCCACCTCTTCCTTCTGTTCCTCCCAACCCTCCATCATCAGGGCATCAGACCTTGCTGTGGCTCCTTCATCACTCTACGTCCAGATCAGAGGCCAGGTCAGCTCCTTCAGCTCTGAAAGTCCTGTTCTTTAACAGCTGTAGCTCCCACCTAGACCACCAATGGTGTTTCTCCTTCTCTTCTCTCAGTTCTCCTGAGTTTTAAGGATTCTTTTTTCATTACTTACCCTCACAAGCCTTAAAAACTCTTCTTACTATGCTGCTGCCCATTTCTGCATTTTCTTTTCCCCCTCTGTTATTACAGCAGCGGTGCAATGCATGCAGTCTCATCGCTGCCTGGGCCCCGTAACACCTGACCAGCACTGACAAGAATCGTTCTGTGTGTTTAGTGTGATGTGTGACGACACCCAGCTCAGCCCCAGCAAACTCTGACCCTTTGGTCAGCAGAGTAACTGGACGGACTGGTGACTGAAAACTGTGCAAGCAGCTCAAGAGAGAGCTTTATGTTCACCTCATACTGTCTTGTCTTAGAGAAGAAAAGGACCACAGAAGTTACTGGAAGGACAAGCAAGCTGACCTGGTGCCTCTGTGGAGCTGAGAGGAAGGCATAAGAGGAATGTCAGCATTTGCTGCCTGACAGCCTTCAGCCATAGCTCCTCTGGTTAATATTATCAGCCAGTATAGCACAGACTGCACCAGTCAACAAAGAGAGAATATAGGAAAATTAGATATATTGAGAATATGGATGAAAAATAACAATACTGTTTCTGCTTTCCTAATCTACAAGAACTTCTCAAACTTCTTTGTGCAGATTACAGCTATGATTGTGTCCCTCTTTGCCCCCCCTTTCTTCCTCTGTCTTAAATGCCTGAACACAGTTGCTTTGACAAAGACTGTCCTTTGTTATCACAGGGTTACATTGGTATTTCAATAGTTTCTGTCTTAATCCACCCAAGATATAAATCCCTAAATTTAAAGAGTCCATAATATTGAAGCCAGATCCTTCTTCAGAGAATAGTGGTGTGCCACAGGGGACTTCCAGTCTCTACCACAACAAAGGCACGTTCCCCCTTCTTATTTACAAAATTGCCCCTTAGATTTCCTCCATCCTGGTTCTGTCAATTAAGAGCCATCTACTTCTACTTCCCTTGTCTTGGTCTCCCCTTGGTTCTCCCAGGACTATGTAGAACTATTCCTTCCTTTCTGATTTCTAACGTAGTGGCAGTTTTGCACTCTGCCATTTTCCCTTACTTAATCTCTCCCTCACCTCTCTGTTCATACTTAAGTAATATGGACCACACTCACCTTCTCTGTTGGTTTTTTTTGTTTGTTTGGTTTGGTTTTTTTTTCTTTTACTTCCTCCTGACACTAATATTACTCTATTGACTCAGTTACAAAATACTTACCTCTCCCTTTTGTATTTTAATTTCTTTCTAATCCATCACACCACTTTGTTGTCACTTTCTGCATGCACCAAAGACACTGTTGTCAGTTCTGCAAGGTTTTATCTTGCTATTACTCTTGTCTTTCAGAAGCATTTTATGAAATTTTGTATGACTGTCATTATACAAAAATAAATTGAATTGTTACATTTTGTCATTCATGCCCAAGTGAATGTGTCTTATGGAATAAAACATATCTGAATTTCAAAGTCTTCACAGGATTAGGATTTTCAGGGGTTTTAAATGACATATTTTAAGCATTGCCCACAGTGGAGGAACTAAAAAATGTGGATGAAGGAATTACATATGTGTGTCAAGTAAGCCAGCACACTAAAATAGCAGAAAATAAATTATAAATAATCCAAATTAGTGAAAACTATTATTATAGTAAGCTAAGGGGGGGGGGTTGGGGGGGGGAAATGATGACAGTGAGTCATAAGCATCTTATTTTTTATCAATTGCTCCAGCAACCACTTAGCTCCATAGTAGTATGTAAAACATTACATACAGCATTAAACAAATGGGTGTGCTCATGGCTCTCTTGCACTTATATTAAAAGAATGGAAAGGTATGCACTGTGTAACAAAGCATGTACAGTAAACCAAGAGACAGACAATCATAGGCAAATCTGGATGTCTAAAGAAAAACAGATGTTCAGTGGGATAACAGGAAAGGTATAGCTTCAGACTTGTAGTAGAACGAGACCAAGAATGTCATAAACAGGAAGTCAGATGAGGATGCAGAAATGGCATACCTGTAAAACAATAATAACTATCCTTGAAAGTTATTATTAATGTGAGAAATATCTGTTTCAAAATGGGAAATTCTCTATATTCTATTTTTAAAATACTATGATGCAATTTAAAAAAAAAACAAACAAACAACCAAACAAACAAACAAACAAAAAAAACCAACCCCAAACCACCTTGAGAAGATATTATGGTTCACACCCTTGTCTCCCGAGGTGGGAAAACAAATGAAATGGCAACACAGCTTTCCAGAGGCAGAATGATGGCGGGCAGAAATCCAGTGCTATCTCAGTTGCTCTCTCACATCAGGTGATACAGAGCACCTGATGTGAGCATTTGATGGGATATGTCAATTGAAAAGCTTGAAGTCTTCTCAGTATGATCACCCTGTCTTCTGCTTCACATTTTACACTAATATTTCCTTCACATGTGGGAGATTCTTCTCTTGACTGCTTTAAGGGTCTTTCTGTACCATATGTTGCCACTCCACAAGCTTTACATGGAGCTATAAGAAAAAAGGAACCTGTGTGTTCATGTGAAATAATCTATAAAAAGCAAGTATCATAGCTGTAGGTTTGGAGATAGTGGAATTCATGACTTACCTTTCCTTTTTTTATTGTCTCTTTCTTTGGAAAGGGACATTATAAATTAATACTTCACTATTGTATCCCCTCATCACCCTGCCTCTCTCACCAGAGATGTGGTTCTTTTTCCATACCAGAGCCAAGCAGCTCAAAAAGATTGATTCGATGTTCTTGGTAAGAATCAGAATGTGGTTGTGTTGCATTGTTCTCAGAACATTTCTCATTGATGGCTAGACTACATTATTTTATTTCTTCCTTTCTGTCTCACCACCAGCAGCAGCAGAAACCCTAGCTGGGTAAGATTTTCTAGCTCTTTACTAAGTACTGTAGTTTGCTACAGGACAAGAACTCCTGAAACAGAAAGGCTTCTTCCCTACCAGCATCAGATCCACAAAAGTCACAGGACTGGCTTGTAAGAAGCCAAGTTTGCATTTTGTCATTTGCAAAGTTACAACACACACTTTTTTTGGTTTTTTGGGGGGTTGTTTTTTGTTTTTTGTTTTTGTTTTTTTTTTTAAAAAAAAAAAACAACAACAACAACAACAAAAAAAAACCACAAAGTTTTGCATCAAAGGAAGAATGACAAGACCACACATGTAAAATTCTTTCAGTGCAGAATCTATCACTATCCAATATGGAGGAAATATAAAGATAGTTTCAAATTCAAAAATATTCCCAAGAATATTTTTGCTTAGAATTGCAGGGAAGCAGATGTCATCATTATCCCCAAATTTTCATTACACCAACATGTTAATGGCTAACATCTCATCATAAGATAGTTATCATCAGCAGTTAGCATGCTACGGAGATACCGACGTAACATACTCCATATTAAGTAGTGCATTATAAGCAGCTGCTACAGGAAGGGGTTTGTACACATGCCTAAGTAGAGCTTACAACTTACTATTTTTTTAGAATGATTCGTACTGTGGTTTTGGAGTCTAGGCTTTATACAACATACCTGTTAGGAAACTGTAAAAAGCTACCTTTGAGATACAATATAATAGCTTTTTCATTTTTAAACAGCTTCAGAAAAGATTTCCTGAGTACTAAATGCTTCATTTAGTAGGGTAGAGTTTACTCTGACTGAAATGACCAGTTGCTCTAATGTACTTTTCAACTGAAGCATAACGGTGAAAGAAAACAAGCAAAACAACTGTAAATGATCAAAAAGAAACAGGTTTATGTAAGATATCATTATGTAACTACCTGTTTTCTCTGTAATAGCAAGCCAAATACCATAAACCATCTGCATGCATAAAATATTTCCACCTACATGGCATGAGGCTTTGATAGTCCTTTGCGGACTCCTTTTTGGTTTAAAATGTAAATATGATCTAACTGCTGTGTTTTCAGTGGGTCTTTTGTCCTGAGCAACTCGAGTTCACTCTCATTTCTTCTAAGTAAACACCTTGAAAGAAATTTGCTCTTTTAGGATCACAAATATCCCAAACATGGGAGTTACAGCTTTTGTATGCTCCAGCTGTTTTGTAGATGGGTCATGGTAAGACTTGAGACTATTCTTAGCATATTTCTTGTAAAAGTCCACTAGAAAAGCACCCCAGGAGGTGGTATGCTTCTTGGCAATGAATTCCACGCAGAAATATAATGTTCCTCTTTGTGTAGAAAATATGTTCTTCATAAACCTAGCTTTAGCCTTTGTGGGAGACCATCGAACTTTCCATTGCAGTGACAGCAAGACAGAGATACCTGGTGAAAGGCAATAACCCTTTGAAGCACAGGGTTCAAACATTAAGTATTTTATGCATGCCTGGCTGCTTTTCACTGGTTAATAAAAGGCTGAGTACACTATCTACTATTAAAGTGTAGGAATGTATAACTTTTGAGATGTGGAAATCTTCAGACTTGCGTAAGAACAGTTTCACCATTTTCTTCAGTCATTGTCTGCTATGGAATTGACCGCCAAGTATTTCTTGTATCCTTTGTGTCTAGTGGAGTTTCTGTGTGAACAGAAGTGCTTCACATAGTGCATGTTGTTTACATTTCCTGAATATATTTAGTACTTTTCTTGATCTAAACAATGAAAGTGGTTATAGCCATCGACCTGATGAGAGTTACTTTCTAACAGATGATTTCATCAGAGTATTGTACACCAGTAAGGTGTTGCAGAACCCCAGATGTGAAATCTGCAAGAAGCCATGCTTAAGAATCAGTCTTACCCTGATTAACAAATGAAAGAAAAAAACATGGAAACATTTTTCTTGATCTAAGCGTTCGTAAAATCTGTTTCACAAAGAGTCTTAGCTGTGTTTCCTTGGCCAGTATTTGAGTTCCAGTAGGACACATGAAATGTTTATAAAAAGAAAAAGGATTTAATGATATTCTTGAAAGTACTGTCATCTGTATGTCCATCATATGGAGACGACAGCTCTCATGCTGTCTCCATAGGACTGAAGGGACATATCAGGAGGAACATACTGGGCAGACATAACCTTAATCCTAAAGCCAGTCCCTCTGTCTGCAGCAGCACTGATTCTTCTTTTCCTTTTTGGCAGAACTACAAGGTTAATTTTAAAGAGCTGCTGTACTGTAACCTGTAATCATGAGAACTTTCCACAAAAAAAGACGAGTAGAAAGTGAAGAGTTCAGCAACCTCTAAATGTATGTTTCTATGGGAAAAGATTCTTGTTTCTGAAATAATCCTAAAGAATCAGTTTTCAGAAGGTAGACATCTGGACACATATGTCAAAATTGTACAAGAATTATAACCCTGAACACAGAAATCAATACCTACCTCGCAGGCATTTGAACATAAATGCCTACCTAACGTGTGACATCTTCAGTTACTTGTTTTGCAACAACTATTGTTCATGTGCTTTTGTGTATACATCTTTTGTTGACAGACCAAGACTGACCAACACTTTTAATCATAGTTCTGCCTGACAGTTAAGAATGGTTTATTTCTGTTATCTGCACAAGAATATGAACAATCCTCTCCTAGCCATCTTCTTATCAAAAGCCAAAAACATAGTTTTAATTTGTGTTTACAATTTCTGCAACAATAGTGTAATTTTATCCAATTTATGAAAGCAGATGAGAGTAAAATCTTTATATAATTTTAATAATAATTTTATAATCTTTAAAAAAATACTTGCATTCCTATTTTTAATCATAGTATGCTCAGATCAGTGGTTCTCTTCACATTAAGCAGTACCTTAATGCACAAGCAGCTCTAGTGGCTTTAGTGGCATTTCCCATCCAATGTAATTCAGTGCAGTAAAGCGAAAACATCACAAGCTTGTACTATGTCTACACTTAGGAATTCATGATGAGAGCTTCTGAAAGTTATTGTAAACAGAAAAAAGTAATCACTCATAGTAGCTAACATCAGGAAAATTACTCCAAAAGTATAATTATCTATCTACAAGTATGGAGTAAGGAAATAGGGGGACATTTTGGAAGAGTTTCAGCAGTCAGTGGCATACATCCAACTGGACCCTGAGGTGTTTCAGATGCAGTCTTCTGGATCAGACTAAAGAGAGATCACCAGTAGGAAGCTTTCTCCCATATAGCTCTCACTAAGCTTGTCAAAAGGACATGGCCTCTGTGAGACATGACCATACACGCAATTTTGAGGAAGACTATGGAAGTGTGATGGCACAATGAGGGATGGAGGTCTATTACTGCCTTTTCTTGAAGACATTTAAAACTGTCTTCAGCAAGTCTAACTTTCCCCAAACTGAGGTGAAATGGAGTAATGAACTGCAGCTGTCTCCTTGAAGAGCTATGTGCTGTCTGGGCTGAGGAGAGTTCAAATGGACTATGAAAACATAAAATAAGAGCAGTCATAATGAATCAGGCCAAGTCTCCGATCCATTTAACCCCATCTCTTGTCTCAAGCGTACATCCTAGACTCAGATGTCCAGGGATAATCAAGAACAGGGCAACCACGCAGTGATAATTCCCAAGAATTGGTCCTTGCATGCAGTGTTTTGCAGGTCAGGAAGACAGGACCTTCCAGGGTATGAGGTGCTCTTCCCATGCAGAATCAAGCACTTGGCATGTAGGAAGTAAAGGCAAATTTGTCCAAATTTAAAATAATTAAACAGCACTCTTGGACTGACTTTTAATAATTGTTATAACATAAAAACTGACATGTCATCTTTCCACCTATCAAGAAAAGCTTTTTGTTTCCCACAAGTTTTCTCTTACATAAGATATACATCTTCAGGTAACCATCAGAAACAGTGCTGAAAGACTCTGAGCTTTAAAATTGCCAGCAAGACTCTCTAGATTGTAAGTTTAGGGTAAATCATAGCTTTAGATACACGAGGTCATATTCACCTCCAGCGTTATGTTCTTGAAATCCCATGGATTAATCTAGCACAGACTTAGTGTGAGTTTTAGAAAAGTTCACCCAGAGAGCAATTGCTTCATGTTGGATGACATATTTAAGTCCTTTATTGTTTCTGACAAATCACTTTGCTGCCAAAGCATTTGAAAAGTTCAAAGCTCTCCTGTCTCCAAGGTGCAGTATATTTATCATTCAATCCTTCACTGGACTTCAAGATATAGAAGTTTTTCAGGGTCATGTTCTAAAATATGATTATAACATTATTCAGGTTCTAAAAAGTTTATAAGATTATTTCTGAAGTTATTTTTCAGTGTCTTTTCTGTAAACTAGAAGTAAACAATTTGATTAAGCAAATACCTGAATCAAGGCTTATGCCATGTTACTGTTGACAGAGCAGCCAAAACACTTGAGCGTGAATGAGCACTGCAGACCCATATATACATTTGTGCATCTCTATTACTTTCTGTATGCACACATATACAAACATTCATATGCATACATAAACCTGCAAAGCTAAGCATCTATATGTATTTCTATAGTAGTACTGGAAGCATCTGTCAGCATTTTTATAAAAAATTTTGTTTAAACTGCTTTTCTCATTAACTGACCTATCGAAAAAAAAAAAAAAAAAAAAAAAAGAAATGACAAAAAGCCCTGGCTGATTATGATCCAAGATTCATGCAGTCATATGTCCCTCAGTTTTTTATAAGCTCTCAAGGAATATGTTTTATAGAGTACACAAGTATAAATAGACATGCATAGCTGGATGTTTCATATCTTTATTAAAAGAGTGTGTGATCTTCCCCCAAAGCAAGTTACTTTTCTATCAGCATATCAGAAGCTAAGGATGAAAAATGAAGCCATATTGTAATAATTTTTTCATTCAGATATTCTTGTTAGTCTTGTCTTCTTTCCAATCAGATTTGAAAATTGTTACAGCAAGCTTAATTACCTTTGCATTAAAAGCGATTAATTTTCTTCAGAGACTTAACTGTAGCAATTCAGAATACCATTGTGAATCTCTAACATATAGCAATCACTGAGAGTCATGTTGCAAATGTTAGTAGGGCTATTCAAAGAATAGTGTAAATAAATGACTTAATGACTAATGGGGGACTGTCTCACACAAAGTAGTTTTCATCCTTATTTGGACATATTTTTAATACCATAGTCTACAAACACAATAGCAGAAAAGGATAAAAAGCACACTGTAGCATTTTTTATTATGCTTGAGAAAATATTTTTATACAAACAGAAAACACCTAAATGATTAAATAATCTCTTCAGAAAACAAGAAAATCAGACACTTCCATGGCTGATTATATCCAGTATTCATCTGTTGTTGGCTACTATACTTTCCATAGACTGGAAGAAAAAAGTTGTTTTATAGAATCTGAACATGTGAGGATTTTCTAATGACCCAAGTAATCCTTGTAGACACAGTCATGTATGTGCATGCAGACACACACGCAAACATGCACACACAGAGCATCACTTCCCTCCTCCTCTCTGTGTTCCTCCCCACCTGCCCATACCAGCAAGGAGCTTGCTTTATGGACACTGGTGCTAACAAATGAGTGTAGGGAGTAGTTATTATCCAATCACCAGGAATTCATTACTCATAACTGCAAGTTTTTCTATCTACCGGAAAGAAAATTGGTTATGTCACACGCAGAGACTATCACTAGTAGGTAGTTAGCCTTGAGGAATTGTAGGATGTTAAATATGTGTCGTTCCTCATTGCAGCAATTTTGTCAGTCTGCAGTACAGTCATGTCACCTTTCTCACCCAGAATCCGTACTGTTTATCCGTTCAGACCATACAATGGCTCATAAGTCTTGCAGGTCCCAGTCTGAGAATATGGCACTTTTCCACAGCGTGCTTCAGAAGCTCGAGTATCTGTGTAATAAGTCTGATAGTATCTTTGGCTGTGAGCCTAAACAATGATGCATATTGATCAATCAGTCATGCAATGTTACTGTCTTCTCTTCTGCCTTATGCCCAAAGCTTTTAAAAGTATCCAGGCTTTTCACTGACAGCGAGCACACATACCCAGAAAAAAAAAATTTAAAAAATTTTAAAAATTAACAGTTTAGTGTGGTTTCCACACTATGGCAGAAGAGGAGGGAAGAGGGAGAGGGCAAGGGAGAGGGCAAGGAGAGGAGAACAGAGAAGGGAAGGGGAAGGAAAAGGAGTAAATATTTTCATGAAAATTACAGGTGTGGTCCTGAACTTCTACACTACTTTCTCTCTTCCCTTCTGTAAATGGAAGTAGAATCAAAAGCTTTCTGCAGATGAGCTGTATCCTGGGGAAAGAGAATGGGAGTGTAGGACAGGAAGGCTCAGGGCAGCTGGACAAGAGGGAAGGAGAGATGGAGGGGGGAGGAGGGGGAGGAGGGGGAGAGCAATGCTACACGCAAGGATCCTGGAACAGGGCTGAGTAGCAGTGAGGCAGTAACGTATAATTCACTCAAAATAATACAAATACATAATAAACAAACAACACAATATAAATCCATAATAAATAATACAATGGCAAACACCTACAGATGCCTACCAGTACAGTCTTTGAATAAGTGTAAAAAACGGTGTTGTTTTTCATTTTGGGTGGACCTTTTTCGTGGAGCGTTTTGTTACATAAAGTTAGACCTTGAATCAGATTCTTATGGCAGATTTTCTAAAAAAAAGCTCATGGGAAGTTTCAATAGTGTGCTCATGTTTGTTCAGGCAGCTACTAGATTTACTAGATTTGCATGTGCAAATATTTAAGTTTTGTGTACATTCGTGGAAAAGTAGTCATACAGACTGATATTAAACTACCGTACAGAATAGGAACTCTTAGCCAAAAGGCTTTCAATGTGCCGTTAACTGTACTGCTATTCATAGTACGATTAACAGAAGAAAATTAAAAGGATCTTGGCTTTTAGCGGAAACAGTTGCCCTCAAACAAGAAGTAAGAGAATTGAAGGGCATGACACAAGACCTCTGCTTTCCTTTTAATTGGTATAGAATTAAAATGTTGTGTAGTCAGTGCTTCCAGGAATAGACCAATAGAATAGGATTTTCCACTAAGAAGCAGAAAGAAAAAACTGTGTCCATGACTTTCTGCAGTTTGTAACTGGAGCAATCACTCATGTAATGAGCTACTCTTAAAGAAAACAGTGTAGATGATACCTAGCTTGTTGGGTATTAGATACAAGAGCCCTGGAGAATTATAGAATGTATCTAGCTACAATGACGATTGTACATTTAAAAGTATTTCTTTTTTGAACTATTAGTTCTTGTCTAACAGTAAAACTATATTAAGATATTTATTACTATAGTTGGGGTTTGGTTTTGGCTTTGTTTTAAAATATGTTTACATGAAGTGCAGGCTTTGTAATACTGTATTTTTAAATATAAACAGGTTACTAGATTTTGCATTATACAGGACTCTTAAAAACATAAGCTATGTACAAATAATACTATGTTGACCAACCACATATGAGACCTCTGTGTTTTATAATGGATGTGTGACTAATAAACATAAAAATCTGTTTGCAGCAGTTTATCTCTAGTTTACATGGACAAATGGGTTTATGATTCTCACGTTGGCCAATTTTTAGGAACGAGTCTCCAACCACGGTAAGTTGACAGGCTCTTGCTGCCCATGAAAATATTCATGTCCCTATAATTTTTTTAAGCTTTTTCATCTGTCAGTCTAGATAGTGACTGCCCAGTGACTGACTGCCATTAGACACAGTAATAATTCTACAAAGAGTGCAGGTGTCCATCTGTGTCTTACAGGCACCATACTCATAATTCAGCAAGTGTACTTGAATGACTTAAAGTCCCTGTGGACCAGACTGAGAAAAGGAATGCTGGGAGAGGTTACACCTGGTATTATACTAACTGATACTGTTGGAAAAAAGCAGGCTATCAGACATGCAATTCATTCTTCCAAGTCTAAAAAGAAACAACAGGTTTCTCTACAAGCAGGGGACTTTAAACAAATTTTTTCAACCAGTTATAAAACCAGAAGTAAAAAAGGAAAAAGAAGAAGGAGGAGGGAAAAAAGAAGCTTGCTTACGTAAAAGAGCAAAGCTTATTATTAACAAGGAAAAAGGTGTGATGGCCATTAGTACTTGAGGACAAGGGAAGAGAGAGTTCTTTGTCACCCTGATAAGGCTGAGTAATTAACTGCTGATGGCTTTCAGGAGAAATTCTAATGCATCATAAAACCAGGGGCTGTACTGAGTTGGTAATTTTCAGTCCAATAAAACTGGAATATTTTATTTGCTAGGTTATATTGACTCACTGGGTTCACCACACTGTTACAGTTCAGTGGCGCAGGACAAAAGTGTATTCCGGTACTATTTTCTTTCCAACTTGTGGGGAAGAAGTTGCTATTTAACTTTTTAACTAACTGAAGCAGATTACCTTCCACAGTCACATCCAGTGAGCTGTTTATCTTGGGTAACAGGTAACCAGAGCTTTTCCCACACCTATCTCTTTCTTTTTTCTACACCAATGGTTTCAGTTCAGACGGAAAATTTTCAACAAACAATCCCACTGTTTTCCTCTCAGGACCATCACCAAAACCTTACCTACTCCTTATTCAGCAAAGAAGTGAGTAAGACTTTACTTTGTTAAGTGTCTCAGAGTGAATGTAGATCAGCTTGCTTATCTGTGCTCTCCTCAGTCATGTGTAACATCACCATAATCATAACCGTTTGTTCGTACATTTTGGATTCACTGCCACTGACAGCTGTCCACACAGAATGTGCTCAAATTCAGTGGCAATTTTTCTATTTTAATTTGGTTTACACTGTTTTCAGTCAAAGTTGCAAAGTTTTCTAATTAGCACTAATGCCCTTCAGAGTGGGTGATATGTGTAGCTCTTGCATTTTATTGTCCCCACAGCTCATACCATTACTTGGAACAACCACTTAAAGCAAGTTTTCATGATGTTTTTGCAAGAGGGTACAACAGAGCGAATAAATAAAACTTACTGAATAAATACAAGATGTTGGAATGAAGTCCTTAACACCACTGCAAATAAGTTCTATTTCTGCAAAGCTCCCTTCTTGGAAAAGAAAAAAAATAAATCCTACTGGCTTCAGTGACAGCTGAGTACATGCTTAGGTATTTCGTTGGTGACTAGCCACCATATTCTGTACCTCACAGAATCTAGCTTTTAGACAGATCAACTGGGAGAGAAAGGGGATGGGTGTAGGTACTAAAATACAGGATATTGGCATCCACTACATTTTTTTTTTCCAGATACAAAGAAGAAAAATTCAAGAAATATACTTTCAAAAGTGAATGCTAAACTTCAAAAGTTTATAGGAAACTTTGGAAATTGGTTTCTCATATTATCACTATGAGATAGCGGTAGTAGGAAAAAACAATTATTATATTTTTTAAATGGTATCTTACCAGATGTCCCTTCTCAACTATTCACAATCCATATGGCAGTCTTTCTTGAGTGTATTTGCCCATATAAAAAAGAAATCTCCTTAGATATTCTGGGCTATCAAAACATGACAGAAAAATGAATGTGCCCTTTTCTGTGCTCTCTTCCCTTTAAATCTGCCTTCTCAAAATAGCAGATACTTCCAACTGTATATTCATGGACTGGCTTTGCGAGTTAATTACCAGTGTTCTGGATCGTTGTAAATGAAACCTAAAGGCCAGTCCAATCTACTGAGCTGCAAGGGGACTAATTTATTTTATAATGTGTGACTTATCTAAATATACTGTGTAATTACAGAAAGTTTTCTGATGCAATTTAGTTTCATCTTGCTCTGTATTTGATGAAAAACTTATATAATACAATGATGAAGTACATTAAATATATGTACCTAATTGGCAAATCTTCCAAAACAGAAGGAATATTTGTATGAAGATAATAATGTCCACTACACTCAGGAACATGAAAGGAATACTAGATTAAAAACAGATTACCACATATGTATATGCATTTCACTAAATACGTAAAAGTGAAGAAAAGCACTGCAAGTTTTGATATATATTCTTGCTGTGATGACTATTTACCCATAACGCAAAATGAATCTGTAGCTCTTTCCTACAGACAAGCTGGTCCAGACTCCTGTTCCTTGTACAGTCCACATTCTGCAGTCCAATGCAATTCTTAGTTGATTTATTTGCAGTTATGTTCACAGATGGAGGGAGAAGCTGATCCTCTGACTTTGAACAGTTTGATGTTCATTTGGAACATGAGAAAAAGCTAGTGGTGCTGTGATAAGGCCAAGACAAGATTTTAAAACGCTGACAGGCAGCTTTTCTGACTCACTGGGAAGTCTGCAAAGCCAGCAGAGAGACTATTGCAACACGACACTTAGTCTTAACTGTACTTTCACCTCAAATTGGCAAGCAATGCAAGATTAAGCAGAACAAGTGGCATCCAAAAAGAACAACACATAGGTAATTATGCAAAGGCGAACCTCACTCAGCAATGGTAATACTGCTGTCCTCCAGAGATTGCTACTTCACTGTTGTATACATAAAGGACTCAAAATAAATCGACATTCTCCAGGAACTTGCAGGCTGAAGACAGCACACAACACATTGTACAAACTCACAATCAAGGCAATGACTAAGGCACCTACTCAAAAGTATCTCCCCAAAAATGACTGCTGTAATAGCTCTCACAAATACTCCCAAAAAGAGATATTCCAAAATATGGAGCAGTGTTGAGCCAGTGATTACTGGCTTCTGCCACCTAATCACAATGTGCAGCTGCACAGAATAATAGTGGAATTAATTTGAAGTTTATCCATGCAATAACAATGTTTCCTGGAAAATGTATGCATATTGCTTCAGATCAAATATGTGAACAACTGGTCAGTCTCCAAACAGCCAAGTTTTACAGCAGCAGTAACAACTGTTTATACAAAGACAGCCTTAACCTCTGATAAAATGTAATGTCTTCTTTTAAAGGACAGGGCTACACTGATATATTCTGTTGAACAAGGTAGAGAGGCTATGGCAGCAGTGACTAAAGCAATAAAGATCAATAAAAGTGACAGTACAATTCAGAAATGAATGTGATTTTCTGGTAGAACAAAATGGTTAGCAATAGGCACTGTAAAATGTAATTGAAAGTTCTGTATGTGCCTACATTGGGGGCTTAATTCTTTGGAAAACAGTATAGTTACTCTAAATGGCAATTCATGTTTCAAAGGTGCTTAAATTAATAATTGTTTGGTTCTGATTATATGAAAATTCATACTATATTTCATAAGATTTAAGAAGTAATGAGTGTTGCTTTAAGAGAAACAGACAGTATTGTGGAAATCCTCATTACAGGTTAGCTTGTGTGCTGGTTTGAAAGCACATCGGTACACATTGATTACATACAAGTTGATTTTTCTATTGTTATTAAAGACACTTACTCCTCAATGTTTTCTCCTGCTACTCCACAACTAGTACCACTGCTGATGACAGTAATGCAAGATGGAGAAGCACAGTTTCATTTAAGCAAACAATTTTCTGTTTTCTATCATCGTGCTTCTATCATTCTGGCAATTTACCCAAAGGAATAGCATAGATAATTGATCCCATCAGAATCCAAAGACCTATTAGCCTCTAAGCGTAATTATATGTATTAGTACAGCAAAGAGCAGAAATCCTTGATTTGAAGTGTTGACTTCTGAGAATCTGAAGGCAGAACAAGGGCTGACAAATAATGAAAATTGCTCAAAAATCATTAGGTGTTATTATGAATGGAAATCTATTCCATCTATTGCAATGAACTGGTCATATACAGCTTTATTTTAAGTAAGATAATTGTCACACAGTGAATGCAGAAAGCATGCTATTTGTGCTGTTCCTACTGTCAGAGAATTTAACAAGTGGGAACTCAAAATGAGAAAGGAGGTAATGAAAGCATTAGTTAAAATTACATTATTTAAACAAGGAATTAAGCTAGTCCTTTCATGTACGGATAAAGCGCAGGACATAAAAAACAGGCCCCAAGGGATGAAGCTGCCTGCCTGCTTGGACCTCTGACGGGGGCCCGAAGCAGGCAGCCACACAGGGTGTAGCAGCAGGGGCACGCAGGGGTATTTTGCTGGAGGTTCGGCGGGGCTGCCTGCCTTTGCCCAGGGTCGGCAGCAGCACCCCTCTGCCCAACAGCCTCCGGAGGACTTCATACTGCAGAGCACAAGACAGAAAGCACTGCAGAAAATGCCTCAGAAACAGGAGGTGTCTGCACAAAGAAATCATTTCTAGTGTATTTGCTTTATTTTACTAGAAAGAGAAGATTAAAGACTAGGGCTTGGATTTTGTCAATCCAATGTCTGGAAAACATGTAGAGCTTTATTCTCAAACTGTGAACACACTCACACACATTTTGTAGAATGCTTTCACCCATTTGTACTTACTAGGAACAAACTCCTGGTCTGTTTTGGTGAGGATGGTGAATATTACACCTTGCTAAGGTGCTCAGAGTCCTAGACATCTTTACCAGGTGTCAGAAGACCAAGGTTTCACAGATTCTCACAGGTCTTATCATGCAGCCTCGCATAATGATACTCACATAATGGCGGTAATCCTAGTTAATAGGGCGTACCTGCTGAGATCACCAACGCAGCATCTCAATGGTAATTCAATTTAAAAGGAAGCTTTTGTAGGGTGTCTGCAGTATACGATTTAATTATATTAAGATTAGTCTACTGTCAGCCTCACTGATAGTACTGATAGTCTGGCTATGTCAGCCTTATGTCTGAATATCAATTTCACTTAACTTGTAGGCTCAGGCCAAAATAATCAGGAACTTCCTAGATAAATTGCAGGTTCCTAGCAGAAGAATGGTCAATATGTCTATTTGATAGCATAGTTCAAGGGAAATGCAGGGGAGTAGAGTTCATCTGCTTTAAATCCAGACAATACAGAATTTACTTAATTTTCACCTCTACTAAGTATATGATTTACGGTTGTACTACTGCTCTTTGGCACAGCATTATAACCAGGCTATTATACGAGTAGCTTCACGCTCTTTCTTCATTCCTGTTGGACAGCATTCTGCTCTAAAAATACATGCCTCTCATAGGTGTGAGCGAGAAAAGCTTTGCAGGAGGGAAGAAGAAACCCCCTTCTAGTAACGCAGCCAGGGAAAAGCTGGGTTAGATGCTTGGCCCAAGAATTGACAACAGAATCCAGTTAACACTGCATGAAAGTCTTGAATGGCACCCTAGATGACATGGGACAAACAGACAACACACTAAGTGGGTTACCACCCCGAGCCACTCTACAGTGTTTGCTGAGGTCACCAAAGCGAATGCAATCCTGTCCTTCGGAGACATTACTTTCTGCTAGGGTCAGTTCCCAAGGAGGCCGAAAGTCCTTCTCTAAAAGCTCTTAGTAGGGCTGTCTTCTTTACTAAGCATGGCCTCAGGAATTGAGAATTTACCCTAGGCATTCACCCCTGACAACGAACGTATGGGGCATGATAAAAAAACATGTTGGGAGAAAACACCTGAATCCATGCTGCCATCTAAGTCCTCCACCTACCTATTTCACAAGATGGCACAGGTACTCTCGTTTTCTGCTGCACAACGACATAACTTCAGCAGCTTTCCCATTCACCTACTCTTCTAATCACAGTAGCTTATACACAGCAAACTCTTTTAAGAAAGGCATAAAATGTGTGTTTATACCTTTATACCCTTTGACGGGGAGAACAGAGCTGAATGTGAAAACAGAAGGAAACACAGTAGCTCATTTCAAGACAACGTAAGTGCTCTGAAACAGGCTCAAAGGATTTGTCCTGGATCGGTCTGTAAAGGGCAGCACCAGGTATGTCACCTTTAGGTTCATCAAGGATCAGGTAAGCAAGTTAGGATCACCTTTCGAAATCCTAGTTGTAATCAAGATAGTTACACCTCCATACACGTTAAGTCCCACTTTAGGTGTATAAATCCTCTGCACAGGGCTCTGGTATCTTGGTTCATCAGCCAATGCTGCAAAGGGGTTAAAAGGATCAGTGACTTTTCTTGGCCATATAGAACCTGCTCACAGTGCGCTTTTGTGGAAATCCTCAAAAATGAGTGATTCATCTCCAAGTTTCATCATATGGGGCTTTGTTGGCCTGGGGGAACTATACACATTGTCAATGCTAGGGTGAAGTTTCTTAATGGCACAGGAACACAAGGCCATGAGTTAGATAAAGCAACCGTTCACCTAGAAAAGCTTATGAAAACATACTAGTGTCTAGGCTCAGGCAAATAATTTGAAGAAATATACAACTAAGAAAGATGGAGAATCTGCTGAAGATGCAGACATTGTAATTTGAGGTTAATACATTTTCCAAGAGTTTTAGAGAGCGATTCTGACACAACAGAAGTTTTCAAGCTGTTAACACAATACAATATTTATAAGATACCTTTGAAATATTTTAAAATGAGTGTTTGGAAACCTTGATGATGTAATATATTTGATAATGATAGTGCAGTAATTACAAATGATTTTATTTCTGCTGAAGATTATGAATGATCAAGAACAAAAAGCAGAAATTTACAGAATGCAAAATGAAAAAGGAGCTATATCCAGCCAGCATTATTCTCCTTCAGATCCTCTAAGACTAGACTCTAGTGCCTTGTGGGCATTCCACTAGAATGGAATTACTGAAATATAGTACTTTTAAAAATATTTTTTCCTGAATGTTTCAGAAGCAAGTTATAGAAGAAATTTGGAAAGCTATCTAAAGCAGTAAAATCAAGCTGTAAAGTGTTGGGTCCAAAACTACTGCTTTGTGAAAAGTACAGCCTGAAAAGCTGATCCTGGTCAAGGCTTCATTAAATCAGCCACTGGCTAAGACAGATAAAACAACCACCCTATTGACTAGGCAGTAGGAGGGAAAAAATTTCTCTCTGTTATTGCATGCATGCAATTGTGTGATGTCATCCAAGTATGTAACTAAAATAATAAAGGTAAACCAAAATATGTTTTTGCAATAATCACTGAGGTCTTGCAAAAATACTGAGAAACAGATTAAATCCATGTTTCCAGTGGATGTTCAGGTGCTTTTGTAAAATTAACATTATATATAAACACAAATCAGTGTTTAAGTGCCAGATGGTTAATGAAGGCCAGCCAGGCAACTTCCATAATTCACAATAATGAGTATGGTAATGAGCCTGCATTATAAACTGAACAGCCGAGTGATACATAGTGCCTACTTGAAGTAACAAAGCACTTGGAGTGTTTGATATTAGCGAAAAATGTTGCATTTCCACAAAAAAAGACAGGGAATGTAAGTGATAGATGTGGTTAAGTAAAATGAAAGGATCCTCAAAGTTTATTACAAATATTATAAATAAATTTAAGCTCCATTAATAGCAAGCAACTAGAATTAAAATGAAGTGACAGAAATTTAAACATGAAATTAGTTCCACTAATGCATCCAATAATGAACAGCTTTTCCATTCCAGCATTTTCTGTTTTCATTGACTTTGCTAGCAGCAACACAGACTCCTACTGCTTTTTTGGGGCTCCATTCTTATGAAAGTTAGGTCTGGTGCAACCATGATAGTGGCACATCTAGTACTTGTCTGTGATAATGGAGTGGTGTAATGGAGTGTATTTGCTTGTGCAGTTACAAGATGATGGCTGCAGACTAGTCCTGCAGTCCAAACAAACCGTTCCCACTGTGGCCTCTGTATAGTTTCACTTTGTAGAAGAAATCAAGGTTGAGTTCTTTTCTGCATTATTGAAAGGGAACAGTCTGGCCCACAGATCATGTCTCAAATACTTAGCAGATGGCTGGGTAAAAGGTGATGCTAAGACAGAGTTACGGAGTAAGGAAAGCAAAGTCCTGTGGGTCTACCTGAACGCTGAGGACTTGTGAAGGTGGGTACACTTCTGCCATTCACGGGTGGTCTCTGGTAGGAACTCGGTACTCTGCAGCTGTCAAAATGCTGTTCCCCTTCCTTAGACATAGGCTTCTGTCCTCAGACCATGTCTGAACAGCTGCTTTTATCTTTGCAGCAGATGCCTTCACCTTGACCTTTTTATTTTTTTTTTTTCTTTTCGAGGCAGCTTCTTAGCCTTGTGAAATGCTCATGTGATCTAACACATCTGTTTTGCTTTTCCTTCAGAGTAGCAGAACTGCAATAAAACAAAGACTTTCTTTCCTCACTGTCTTCAAGATTTGAACATCTATTTTACCAGTACTCACATCTTTATTTTCTGGCTAACTCTTTAAGAAGAGCTAAATCACAAGATGCTGGCATTTTCATCAGTCTATATCAATATGTTAATAAACATAGGCTCAGCAGATCTATATTGCTACCAGTTCTAACACTATTATTTTTAAAGCATGTATTCATGGAATAGCTAAAAAAAAAATAAAAAAATGGACAGAGTCTTCTATTTGAGCCATAGAAATGGGCACTTCCGTGTAAAATTTCCACTGGATTCAGTAATCCTTTTATCACTGATTGAAATTCGTACTTTTTCACTGAAATTCTTGCCCTACATCATCTTGATCTCTGAAAGCCATGAAAGTTTCTGTAATTAATCGGTTCATCATTTTCATACCAACAACTTGTAAACTTTCAGGGTCTATTCAGTCACCTCCTTACACCTTATACAGCCATCATTCAGCTGGGGCCTGCTGATTTTTCTGGAGTCTGCAGATTTTTATGCAATCTGGACTGGTGAGAAATATACTTGACACCACTTTACTAAAAGTACATTTGGAAATGAAACTGCAGTTGAAAACAGAGTAGTGGTACTCTGCTTCTTCCAACAGCCCTGTAATCTGCCTCCGTTTACTATTCTACATCCTCCTTCTTACCCTTCTGTCTTGTCAAACAGATGCCACGACACTGCATTGTCAATATAAAGCAGTTTAAATTATGCCTATATGAAAATACTATACTTCCGCAAAGTGGATGCTCTCGGAATAAGACGTCCGTATTCCCTCTGGATTTCTTTCACAGAAGGGTATCAGGGTGCAAAGATTTGCCTTCTTAGCCTTATGCCCTTAGCCTCTTTTAAAGAGGTGTCAAAGCAAAAACAGTGGAACGATGGGCTTTGTGCAACACATTTGCTTTCGCCATACTGTTTTTCCATTTTCTTCTTTTCATTATTATTATTAGGCACTTCAGGAGCCCATTTTTCTGTCTGCCTCATTAATCCTTTTCTTGTATTTCATATCCTATTTCAGTCATTTCTTTACATTATTGTATGCTGTTTGTATTTGCTTGCTCTGCACAGCATGCCTTTCATTGCCCAGTTTGTTTTCCTTTTGTTTCAAGCCATGTGGTTTCCCTGGATTCCTTTCTGAATGCTGGTTGCTTTGTTGTTTCTCAGCATTTCTACATGAGGCATTTCATTTTGGCTTTTGATTCTGTTGTTCAGGTTTGGTATATATTTTAGGTGCGTTATATCACAAAGTGCTCATAATTCTACTTTAAAACTGATGACTGCCATTATTATATTAATTGATTTACTTTTAATATAGATGTACCAAGGAAATTTTCAATATTACTAATATGAATTCAAGCATGATTTGATTGGGGATAGGATATTATTGTGCCGGTGTTATTAACAGACTTTTAAAATGCTTTTTCAACGTCTTCCATACACAAACAATTCAAACAGGATAAATCAAATTTGATGACTATAAGATTTCTATGTAACCTAAAGAACCATACTGATCTTCTGTGGGAGGAATAATGATTGGTTACCTGTAAGACATAAACCTCTGGGACAAACCTGAGAGATGTTTTAAAATCCTGGCAGTAACAATCTGCAAGGTTTCAATAGCTGCCTAAGAAAACGGTCGAGTAAGAAGGATAACACATTACTGACTGAAACAGTCTGAAAGTAACTTCAGACAGAAATCTTTGTAATAAATACCAGTGGGTTAGCTTTGCTTTCTTCCTTTACTGTACATCTGTCATTCTAACTTCCTCTTTTGCCTTTTCTCACTCCCCCTTTTCTTCCCCTTCCCCTCTCCTTTTTCTCCTGAACATTTCTCTTTCTCTCATTTCACTTCTCTGTATTGATTGTTACCAGACTTGTAATACTCCACATCTTTTATCCCACTCTGGTTTTACTACAAGGAGAAATGAAAAATGAATACATTCTACAAGCATGGATATCTCAGACCACTTCTTGGATCAATGTTTTCAGAACAGGTTCACTCAAATTCGTAATACTATGAACTACATTCAGCATAATATTTCTTTCACGTTGTTTTTTAAATTGCCAGAATACGTTTGTGTTGTTTTCTGGTATAAATGCATTTTTCCATTTAGATGCAATGCTAATCTGTTGCATTCTAATTCTAATATAGAAGTACATACAACTACAACTACTACTACTAAAGCCTTTGTCGAATACATTTGATATATGTGGTATATGATACATTATAAAACATAGCATATAAAATTTTAAAGAAATACAATTTGCTTAATGGAATACAATATTAATGCTGGTGCTACTGTTGTTATTATGTTTGTGTGATGAGCTTCGGTGTCTGGGCAATACTGATCTCTGTATAGATACAGAGCAAAGAAACTGCCTTTGTTTTGAAGAATTTGTTATATATTCATTTAATTCAGGTGTACATATTCCACTATAAAGTTACATGAAGTTTATATACTCAAGATGGTTTATAAATAAATAATGTCCACATTGAATGAATCCAGAAATATAATTTTTAAAGGGAAATTCAATGGGATTTAGTCTTTCTAAATGGGATTTTAGTCTCTCAATGGGATTTAGGCTCCCTGAAATTCAAGCTTTGTGATTATAAAATCATATTTTATTAAAGGTCTCACAGTTATGAATCTAAAATGAGTTGTCATTATTGCTTTCCAGTGTTATTTGTATAATCAACTTGCTTCGTTTGAGGCAAGTCAGGGATTAGCTATTTCTTCTTTAATGCCTTCCTGAATATTCTAACTCACTTTGATTGAACATGCATGATTTTTATTTACCTGCCAGAGGTTTTTGCTCAGACCTGTATCTGTGAGAATGGGATAGGAGATCAGTACAACTGTCTCATAAAGACACTTATTTTTTGAAGAGCATTAATTACTGTATATATAATTTAAAACATTTAAAATTAATTGTGAAGGACATGGGAAAATTAAAAATGGATTCAGAATACAGAGACTTTCTTATGTGTGATTTGTGAAGGAGGAAAGCAGGAAAAAAAGATTGTTTTCTGTCTTATAATGATTAGATAAAAAGCAAGAATAATTACCAGCTCAGTGGGTAGGCTGGTACAAAGGAAGAAACACTCATCAAGCAGTTGTTTTTTCAGCTTCGGCAGACTGTGCACATAAACACACACACCCCCCTCGGTGAGTTTAGCTATCCTGTAAAATCTAATGAATTATCTTCATGGCACATTTTGATGCATTTTGTTCCATATGATCGGTTGATGTCATTTCAGTTTTTCTATTGTCTAAGACTTAACTAATGGCTGCAATTCAAATTAGGGATAACAAGGTAAGTATGAAAATGATGACTTCATTTTCCCAAGTCTTTCCAAATTAAGCTCGTTACCAGCATGAAATACAATGATGAATCTATGAATAATTTTTAATAATCTTGAGTATAAAATGTAGACCAATCTGGATAAACTCTAGTGAAATAAAGCTTCTGTTTCCCCACCTGGTATTCTGGAGTTTGTTCATATAAGAGATTACTTCTTTTATCAACTATTTATTCAAGTAAATCTCAGAGCAGACCTAGGAGTTTTGTAAATCTGGTACACAGTAAACACATGAATATCCAACAATATGCTATTTGATCCAAAATTGCTTGATGTACCTTACATTCTTTCTCAAAATGCTCCAAAGGGTATCCTATGCATTGCTCAAAGTAAGAGGACTTTCGGAAAACAGGTTACAGAAATCCAGACTTGGTACTCAAGACAGGAGTGACCAGACAAACACAGACCAACACAAAAGACCCAATACAAAATTAAGCTATCAAGTCAGACAGTTCAATGGCTACAGTTTAATTCATTAATGTATGTCTGCTGGCAGTCATATTCTCCCGTAAGTGTTCCACAGACTTCTAAGTCTGAATCCACCAAAATACTAAGTTTCCTGTCTCCCATAACAGAATAGTTTCTGAGGTTTCAACCAGATATAATTCTTGTTTATGTAGCAGGTATCATTAGTTTTACGATAAGGACAGGACATTTACAGAAATTAACAATGGAAATATATCAGCAAGTACTGAAGAGGAAGAACAAGAAAATTTTTGAAGTATCCATCTTCTAGTCATTTCCTCCTAGCAATGGGGGCTGTAGATTCAATGGTTTCTGTCAGGAGAGAAGAAAACAGTAACTGAAATTCATGGTGCACATCACCCTGGTACCAAAGCAGGCTTAGAAGATGTTTCCTCCCCCATTATCTGTTCCCTGTCAATTAAGCCAGTGCTTTATTCTCTTTAGAGTACTGGGTACAATATAGACCAAAGACTGCACATACTCTTTTTTTTTTTTTTTTTTTTTTTTTTTAGCTCCATAAAATCTTTCACATCCTGTAATGACTTAAAGAACATTATTTGCTCACTAAACTATATGGTGTAACACACAGTTAATAGACTGTTTATACCTCTTTCAGTGAAAGATCTAAATATGTACCTAATTCCTTTCTCACTGGTACCAATTTTAAACCCATCATGGGAGTATCATATGACATTTTACTGCTATTCTAGTTTGTCCTTCTCAGTGATGCATACCCCATACTTGGATTTAAACAGATCTTAAAAGTAAGAAACACTCAGACCCAGTATTTGTTATAGGGGAACACCCATCAGGTGAATTGCTTCAAGATACTAATTTTTGTAAAAATAAAGGGGCTGTACGGTAGGGAAAAGAGATGGGTGCAAAGCATAAAACAGTAATCCTCAAGCAGATGAGGAAAGCAAAAGATTTTCCCAAAACAGAACGTGTAGTCTTTCTTCTATCAACTCACCTAATCTATGCAAATTTGCAATGTGTTCAGCAACCAGTAAATGTGGTCACAGTAAAGATGGATGTTCCATATACGGGAAAGGCAATGCTTATCCAGATGCTGCAAAGCTATCTTAATTTGTGGCTCCTTTAGACCAAGAACAAAGCAGATTGCCTGCAACCATAGCTACTAGTTCAAATGTCAACCTTCTCTTTTAAATGTACTACGGAGGCGGCGGCAGCTGACAGGCAATCCAAGTGTAGAGAGTAAGTGGATAATGGAAATTCCAGGAGAAATCCCTTTCAACAACTGAGGAAAGCCAAAGGTGAAAAGAAATGCTAGTCACTTCGGTGTGAATATTTGTGAATATTGCTGCTACATTCTGCTCTGAGCAGTGCAGATTCAGTATTGTTTCTGTTGTCTTCCTGTTCCCCTGCCAGAATACACTTTTTATTTTTTTTTTTTTTTTGCCTTTATTACTGGAAATGCAGACTACAGCAACAACATCAAGTGAAAATCTAACCCACTCAGCAAAAAATGAGAAATGTAGCCAGGGATTCTCTGTTACTGCCTCACGTCTAAATGCACAGAAATTCTACTACCTACTCTGATAAAGCAGAAAGCTGTAAGGCTCCTTCATTTACAGTGATCCTGCATAAACAGAGTCCTTCACAAGTCAGCACCAGTGCCCAGCGGGCTTACTGAGCCAGGTGGTGAACAGATAATCTTGAATAGGTTTAACTTTTTCTCTGTTTTATACAGCTTTTGAATGGAATAACACTAATGGAGAGAACTAAGCCTCCCATTGCCTTGGAAGGCCATTCCTATTTCTACAACTCACCTTTGAGAGAGCAAGTGAAGATTTATTTTCTTTTTATAGAAGAGAAGCTTTTTTATATAAGAGATGCCAGACAAGACAGCAGAGTAAAATTCCATGAGAGAAGTCCCACTGTGAAGCATAAAGGTAGTACAGAACGGTTCAACTAGAGAGCATCTTTTTTTGAAATGAAGTTCCTTCTTTAATGTGAGTTTTAACGATTGTCACACTGACAGCTGGGGTGCTGAATAAGCTTGTTTGGGATATGAGCTAGTATTTGCATGTGTATGTGCTTATGTGTAATTTATATGGGGTTTTTTTTGAGATACATCACAATTTGCATCACTTTTTCTAAAGTGCTTGCAGTATACCAGATGGAATAATTGTGTTTCTTTTCTGAGGGATTATTTTAAAACAAGATCCAGTGCAGTTCTTTATTTATAATTACAGAGAACAGTAAAAAGCAAGACATGAAGGAACTATATAAATTACTACTTTATTTTGTCAGAGTTCTCAGATGACATTTGACCTCTGCGAACAGTTCCTGCTTATCTTCTCTCTGGACTGAAAACCTCTTTTTTCCATATCCCAGGCTGCATTATAACAAAGTCAAATGTCCTTTATATACATTAAAATTTCAAATGGTCCTTTTTCACTGGAACTGCAATTCTTTGACAGTAGTATCAGTTGCTTCTAAATAAAACAGAAGTACGCCTGCAGCAAATGGCTTAAGAAATACAGTTGAAGGAAAATCTCCTTCATATAAGAGAACAGTTTAGTGTACCATAGTCCACTTTAAAAGGTCTTCTTGAAGAGAAAGTTAACCATATAAAGCTTGGCTTTAGCCACCTTGTTGCAGATACCCAAGCTGGCTCACACAAAGCTAGTCAGGGCACCTCTGTAACAACTTACAGCAACCTGGGTCAGGGCAACCCTCGGTATCAGTACAGCCTGGGGAATGAAGGGATGGAGAGCAGCCCTGCCGAGAGGGACTTGGGGGCACTGATGGATGAGAAGCTGGACACGACCCAGCAATGTGCGCTGGCAGCCCAGAAGGCCAACCATGCTCATCCCCAACAGCGTGGGCAGCAGGTCGAGGGAGGCGGCTCTGCCCCTCTGCTCCGCTCTGGTGAGACCCCCCCCCTGCAGTGCTGCCTCCTGTGCTGGGGCCTCAGCACAGGAGAGACACGGACCTGCTGGAGCGGGTCCAGAGGTGGGACACAGAAATGATCCGAGGGCTGGAGCAGCTCTGCTGTGAGGACAGGCTGAGAGAGTTGGGCTTGTTCAGCCTGGAGAAGAGAAGGCTGCGGGGATTTAAGCTACCTGATTGTGGCTTTTCAGTACTTAAAGGGGGCCTATAAGAAAGATGGAAGAAAAGTTTTTAGCAGAGCCTTCTGTGATAGAATAAGGGGTAATGGTTTTAAACTAAAAGAGGGGAGATATAGTCTAGACATAAGGAAGGTATTTTTTATTACAAGGGTGGTGGAGCACTGGCATGAGTTGCCCAGAGAGGTGGTAGAAGCCCCATACCTGGAAATATTCAAGACCAGGCTGGACGGGGCTCTGAGCAACCTGATCAAATTGAGGATGTCCCTGCTCATTGCTGGGGGGCTGGAATACATGATCTATAGAAGTCTCTTCCAATCCAAACTATGATTCTGTGATTCTATGATGAAAGCATACCTTATCTTTTGCTTCAAAGTTCATATAATCCTTCAAATACAGCAAGATTACAAGGTCATTTGGTTTACTGACAGTAAAAAAAAAAATATTTTTTTCCTTTTCAACACATTCAATTTGGTTACAAATCATAAACATTTGAAAAACATACTTCATAACTTATGTATAAGCTGATGCGTCTGACTAGATGGCATAACAAAAGAAGTATCATTTGAGAGACAAACCATTTGCTCTCCATGTTTCATTCTTACAGATTTTTGAAGTATGCTTATTAGATAACAGAGTGGTATGATTGACACACATAAATGAAATAAACAAAGAAATTTCCCACCTTAGGGCACCATCTTATCTTCCTGCAATTATGTGTGAAAGTAGTAAAAAGTCTAAATTTCAAGTGTTATTATTACCCTTTCCCCCTATCTTCTGAAGGCCTAAATAGTGCATGCCCACCTATACATACACCTCTTTCTGTCACATAGCTAAAATGATGACAGTACTCCATATGTTTTATAGATTCTTTTGGCTAGGTTCTACGTATTTTGAGATCTGCATAATCTTCATGAAAACCAAAGGGAAATAATCCTTTTGAAACTACTTTGCAAGGCCATCCTGACAAAAAAGAATGGAATTACTTAAAAATGCTCTAAAAACTTACTTGAAATCTAACAACCTTTTAAAGTATATTACCAAGCTCCTTTGCTTGATTAAACTAAACCTTACCCAAATAACTTTTCTTTTCTTAAAAATGTGACCTATCAATCTCCATATAATTAAGATTTACAGAAGATTAGGGACAACCTAAAGTTTGCATTTGTTGTAGGTTTAAAAAAATTACTATCCTATTTCTGGTCAAAAATACCTGGTTTATACTTGCTGCTTAAAATTTTGTAGTAATTCCCTGCAGTGAAGCCAGTGAAAACAGTGCTGAGTCACAAGGGCATCACTATTCACAGATACAAACACCAAAACCAAGATAGTCTTTTCCAGCAGCAAACTGTAGATAGTGCCTTTTTCATCACTTCTCTCTCCTTAGTGTCTACCTATAATGCAAGCACAGCTTATTTAAGAAACTAAACATGAAGTCCTGAAACAAATCCCACTAGAAACCCTCATAATATTAAAAGATACACTGTTCACTTTGCAGAATGATGCCAACAGTAATGGCTGTAAAAATCTATCATTCCTCATGTTTTTGTGAAGCTCAGAATATGGATAGTCTATTAGCTTGAGTGTCATGCCACTATTCCTGAGTACGTACATATTACTGAGAGGGAATTAACTGTAACTATATCAGTAGGAGTGTATTTGCATGATGAAACTAGTACAGGTGTAAGAAGAGATTTTTTTAATGTCTTGGGAACTGAGAATTTGTTAGAGCAAATCTGTAGCAAAACATGTGCAAGGACTGCCACTGGTGTGCTTTCTTTCAAAGGCAGCACTCCATCCAAGATTAGGATACCATACAGCACAAGGTATAGCAAAAAATATAAGTAAAAGCATAACTTACAGTGCTATTTCATTTTAAACAGTATTCTTGTAAAGTGGTTTTCCATTTTCCAGGAAGGCTATTCTGTTTCATTTTGTGCCTCAATAAAATGCTCAGAAAATAACTTACACTTGAAGGAAAAAACTTGCTATGTTACCCTGAGCAGACAGAGTCCTAGATGGGATATTTGGTCAAGAGACCAATGGTAGACTAAACACCCATGAGGAAATTAGGAACAAATTGTTAAGCTCTAAGAATAGTACTCTACAGCCTTCTTGACTCTTCGTAACTCCTAGCCACTTGTCTCTTACAGTTATTCGCAGACTGTAAAGTACAACCCTTGGAATGACGTCATGCTGGGCACCATAGCTGTTACCTGGCCCCTGCTCCCAGTAACAAGGCCAGTCAACTTTTGGAAGATATGGGTGGTACGGAAGAGCTTTGATAACTATGAAATAAATACAGTACAGTGCAGAGCCATCTGTCAGCCACTTTGGTAAACCGTTCCTCAGCCGCAAAGCCCTAGCTGCTTGTGATTAACATGCTTTGCCTCTCTCTCTATTTATCACCTGCAAGGAGAAAACACTCCATGCTGAATATAGTAATGAAAGTCAGTATAAGGTATTTATTGCAGAAATCATATATGATTTAGTGAATAAATTATTCTATCAGATAGAACTGAGGGAGAAAGAGCAATTAGTGGCACTGATGTGGGAAAAGGAGATATAGCATACAATGTAGTTTGAAAGAAAGGGGAAGTTAGCGAGATACAGATGGCAGGAAACACAGAGAAGGAAACGTTGACATTAATGGCTTGTACAGTCTGCAAAGGAAAAAAGAAAGGAAGCAGGTTAAAAAAGAAGAAAAAACAAAAAGGAAGTCATGGTGGAGAGACAAGTTAGGGGCTGAATACGAGAGGTAAACTGCAGAAAATCTGTACAGATTTCTGAAAGAAAGGGGTGGTTTTGAACTGGATTGTTAAAGGGCTGAAGAGTCATTTCAAGGTGATCTGTTTCTATTCTTAGTCTGAATGGTAAGACTGGCTGCAGAGTTCTTCAAATAAGAAGACAACAGAGGAGTTACAAGGATGACAAAAGTGAATTAAAGGGAATGTAAAGACAAACAGGCTGGAAGATTCCAACACTGTTGGACAGTGCACTCCAAACAGAAATATGTGCTGTCAGTGAGAAAAGAATCATAGTTTGGGATCCAGGACTCCAATGCTCTGAGAGAAGTCAAAGACAAGTGAGCAGGCAGCAGTCTCCTCAGAATCCTCCTTACCATCTTTAGCATTTTCTGGTGTTATTTCCAAATAAAGCCAGCACACCAGCCAGCAGCCACAAACAAATATATTTTCCCAGTTACCCACACCACCTGCTAATTGCAAATGGAGCAATGGGGCCTGTAACTGCGCGAATGACCATTAATCAGATTGCAGTATTATTTAACAAAGTCTGGATTTCACAACCTATCTTTTGAGCATTAAAAGAGAGTGGTGGAGTTAAAAATTTTCTGAAGTAATACCTCATGCTAGTGTATACATTCCTATTTTACACAGTAGCCTCCGCACTTCTGAATACAGATATTTTCACCATGTGCTTGCATCCTGCTAAGTCAAATGCTTCAGAGTATCCAAAAATCAGCAAGTCAGAAAGCTGGAATAAGTATTCACTTGTCTAAGGAAGAGTTAAAAGTCCTACTGACACACAAATGACTTCTAGCCCTCTCTCACCACTTAGATTTTTGTTGTTGCTTTAATGCTGTTTTCTCAGATGAAGAATTAGATACAAACTTTGCTCTCATTAAAAAAAGACCAGGTGAAAATATTTTTGAAATAAAGTCCTCACCAGTCTTTTTAAAGGACCTTTCTCCCTTCAGGGATACACCAGATATTTATTTCCAGTTTCCTAGTTTACAGACTTCCCAGAATATTAACTTTTTGGCCTGCCAGCTGTATGGCTGTTGACCTTATGGACTGTTGCCTTTATGGGTTTTAACCCTATGTCCGGCTCCCACAGTAACTGCAGCAGTGGATTATCACAAAGGCTCTAGAGATAAAAAGTGACATCATGTACCATTGTTACTGCCTTGCTAGCTCAGCAGTACATGCATCCATACAGCCAAAATCTTCATAGACTTCCTCTCCATGTTGTGTTCCAGTTGTCGCAGGCATGACCCGTATGATAGTCACAGACTTATCCACACGCTTAGTTCTTCAACAGCAGTTCTAATTCTGACATAAACTGCTTGTTAGATATTTCTGTGGTACACAAAGAACTGTAATCTGTATGTGTAATCCTCTTTATGCTGTGACGTAGCACATGAGTCAGCTGCCTGATACGGTATTCCTATCGGCTCTGGACAAAAAAAGGCTGCTAAATCACTGTAGTGTCATGAAATTGCAGCATATTATGGAGTTTGTATCATAATGCTTTGGATACTCTCCACATTCTAAATAATATGGATTACATTATATTTCCCAAATCCTGCCCTTGAAGAAATTAAAGTGGTAAATAAGCGTATCAAAAATAATCATCATACCATGGCACCAAGTTTACAGAAATGCTGCTGGAGCCTCCCCACACCTTTTGCCGCTTTCCTACTTGTGTATAAAGTGTCCCTGGACACGATGTCCTTTGGAGGTGACACCCAGGAACAGAACTTTCTTCATTAATTGATTACTCTTCCTGGCATTGTATCAGAATCAGTACTTCTGAAAACACAACAGGGATCGAATTATATCAAGGGAAAATTTCCCTACTGCAAGAAGGAAATCTTTTATGCTCCTCATAAAAGAAAGTGAAATCCTTTTATTCATTTATAAATGCCCGAGTACTTCAGAGTTCCTGAATCTTACCCTCTTTCTCGCCCCTCTTTCCTATTAACAAGAGTTCTGCACCTTTAGAAAGCCGCCTTCAGCAAACGCGGCTGACACCAAGGGCGCTGCGCTGTGGGGCTCTCAGCTTTTCCCGCCTGCTGCTGGAGGCGCGGGCTCCGCAGGCCCCGGGCACCCCAGCTCCGGCCCGGCCCGGCCC
>JMFS01096378.1:0-30492 GCA_000699545.1 Podiceps cristatus | reverse complement strand
GGGCCCCAGCCTGGCCTGGGTGACACCAGAGAACCTCCCCAGCTCCGGGCAGGATTGACAGTTGCCTGCACCACTGCTAACAGCACTTGGTCTCATTTTGAAACTACAGTAACAGAGATATCAGAACTTTCTTGGAAATCTATTCTAGCTGTTTGCTACTCTTGTTATTTTTATATATTATATATATATGAGGGGAGACATGGGTTGCATGTATTTTGAGAGTTCAGCAGCTCTCTGCGGAGTAGTGCCTAAAGACTGACACAGTGTTTCAGGTGAGGTCTTACCTCTCTGCCCTCATTTCCATCTGGCAGAGTTTGAAGTCTGTCTTCCACAGTACTTGTAGTCCCCAAAGTCTTGCTGCAGTCCAGTAATGGGGCAGTTACTGTCCTTTCTGTTATGAAGGTAATGGTGCCCTGTCAAAAAGAAGGCAGTTAGACTGGTTTGGCATGACTTTTTTTTTTTTTTCCTGACAAATTCAGGTTAGCTGATACTTTCAAGTTGCTTGGCATTTGAAAGATACGTATTTGCTAGCAGGGTCAAAGGACTTTTTTGGAATTCAGTTTACCTGTCTGACTTACGAAAGATTTATCCTTTCCCCCTCTCTTAAAAAAAAAAAAAAGGAAACAAGTGTGTACTTTCCAGCCTTTGCAATGCTTCCACCATTTTGTGCCATAACCTAGAATAAATTGTGTCAGGTTTTATTAATCTAATGATGCATCTTAGTACAGCCTAAGTTGCTTTTTCTTTAGCCAGACTTTTTCATATTTGGTCTTCATATTTTCTGCTGAGAAAAAATTGTTCATTGCTATATTTTGGTTTGTTATCAAAGACCAGTTTGGTAGGCTTTGAACAAGAAAACCTCCTCCAAGGAGATATATTTTTCTGATTGTGAGGATGTTTCTCATAGCCCGAAGCTGTGGTAAACCATAGCAACTCCCACAGCCTCCAAGTCTTAGTATTTTCACTGCCATTGTCATGCTATCCATTTCATAAATAAATGTCCACTAGTTTTGTTGTACCAGTGCTTGTTATCACAACCTCAGCATTTTGGCTTCATGCAAACAAAAATAATTAACTCAGCAGCTGTAATCCAGCTTGCTGGAAGAGGGCTGTAGTTAAAATACTGACTGGAGAACAAACTGATTAAAAATTAATACAGGGATCCTAATGGAAAAGTGAGGTTTGCAAGGGAGGATACTGTGAAGGTCAAAGTGTGATCTAGGCGGGAAGGGAGGGACTGGACTTTCTTCAGATAATGTCAGATGCAGAAAAATACTTTATAAGCAGACTTAAGATGTAAAATGGTGTGAACTGTTCACAGTATTGAAACAAAGGAAATCTGAGTTGTTGGAAGAAATGGTAGAGTGGAAACTGAAAGTGGAGGCTGGTAGGCTGAATCAATTCCTAGACCAGAGCTGGTTCATAATGGGAAAAGCTGAAATTTTACTTTTATATGCATATAGTGATTATATGCAAAAATGAGATTTGTGAGAACACTTCAGTATTTACTGCCCATCTCCAGCTGTGCTTTACAGATCTTGTTGAGAATATCATCATATGTAACATTTTGCTCCTATATAATAAACACTAAGTAAGAAGCAATTTTAATTTAAAGCCAGCTCCAGTTTTGCTGTTTATAATAGTTAACAATAAGTGTACAGTATCTATGAATGAGAGATTAAAAATAATAATAATAATAAAGAACCATTAATAAAAGGATTGCTTTCCATTACATCACACACTTAGCATGAAAAAACACATCCTTAAATAGGTTTTACGGGTTTAACTACCTATTTCAGTTCCTAAGGGAGAAGCACCTGAAGTTGTATCTAAAAATATAAGAAATATGATTTGTGTGTTTGTAAAAGCAACTCAGCTTAGATCTTTCACAAATTTGCATATGTTATGATTTCAAAGTGAATACAGTGCCTAGGAGACTAGCAGGACTGATGAAAATTGTTATAGCTATTTGCACAAGAAATACAGATTAGATCTAGAAAAAACATCTTCACTGGTGAATTCCAGTGTCTACGCACATACAAACTAGTTATGATTGACTGGAATTTTTGGGGTCTGATTTTCCTCAAAAATAACAAGTGTTTTGTTTCCCAGCTATTTCAGTATCACAATTTATGACCTTATTATAGATCACTCCCTTACTTAAGTGCATATGCCTGATGTGGTGCACCTTCTGCCCTGTATCATTGATTATGACGTCTCTCTTATCCACAACACCCTTCTTCCTTTACTTGCCATCCTAGTCCACCACCTCATCACTTGATTTTTGATCATTAGCTTGCTCCCCTGTCATTCCTACTTTATTTCACTTTCTGGGTTTTTTTCTTTTTGGTTTTACACTATGGAGCATAACATATTCTCTACTGAAAGCTTGATGACAACGTATTACAAGTTTACAGGTGTCTGGAATAACAACCTATTGTCAAAATGTTACTGTTTCTAATACTTTATTGTCCTTACTCTACTGCTTTCTGTAAATGGCCCAAACTCCTTACTTAGGTAAAGTCACTACTAAAAGCAACTACTTTCAGTTTAGCAATTGTTGACATGTATGTTGTCCCTATGTTGCAGAAAAATTTGTATGACTTTAGCTTTAGCTTTGTCCCTCTGTGCCTTGCTGGAACTGGTGGTGGAGAAAAAAGAGTTCCAAAGACTGTCTGGGCTAAAACAAATTGGAGGGGAGTCATCAATACGTTGGGAACTTGGACATATATTGGGCCTCTTTTTATTTGCCTTGAAGGAGTCAGCACAACAGATACACAGTAAAACCACTACAAAACCATGCATGCTGAACAAGAGCAGAAAAATCAATCCTACAAACAAAACCCCTATAAAAAAAACCCTAAACCAAAACACTTGTCTTTTCACTTAAGACGTAACTTTATACTACTGAACTGACATCGTAACCTCATTTTAAGTAAAGCCACTGCCTTAGACAATGAACCTCACAAACTTGTTTGTAAATACAATTCATGACCCATTTCTCCTCTTCAGTCCTGGTTTTGGGTAAAGGTCCCTTCTGGTACTGTTGGAATAAAGCTTTCAGAGCTAATGGTGGTGTGTCCTTTATGTTGATACATCTAGGATTTCAGCCATACCAGGAAAAAAACAAAAAAAAACAAAACCCCAAAAACCACCAACCAAGCAACACCACCAAAGAACTCCTACCCCAAACTCAACTAAAAAAACCCTTAAGTTTTACCACAGAATAAAAATATCTCTTGCTTTATAGCAAACTAATGTACCTTGTTGCATGGGTACCAGATTTTAGATACTTAATGACTGAAATGAGTCCCTTTTTAATAGTAGTGAAGATAGGCTTGCAATGTCTCATGCAATGAATTATTATTTTGATTAAAGACTAAATTACCTTGGCTTGTCTGATAACTTCTACCAAAGGGCTAATTTTTACAATAAATATGGGCTTTTAATCAGAAGTTTTCTATAACCCCTGCAAAAAGTTCTCACATAAGCTTTACGAGGCTTACTCACTGCCTCCTCCTTCATGCAGGGGAAGGCCATGAGCCGCGTAGATCTGCACAGGAACCAGATCCAGTCTGCGAGAGGCTGCAACTTTACAGTTTGCTATTGTCGTCCTGTCCCCTAGTGACAGTTTGTCATTTCCTTACAGCTTGCTGTGCAGCAAAATTGACACCTGACCAACACCAAGTTCAAAATTCGTAAAAGAACGACAGCCTTCTCTCTAGTGAAGTCAAAATCAGACTGCTGAGAGCCTGCAAGCTTTCACAAACTGGCTTTCAAGGAATTGTAATATTAATTTGACTCATTTTCCTCTGTACCAGATGAAAAGAAAAACTGCCTGACTGCCAGTAAATCTTTAATTTAAATTTCATTATCAAACTTTCTAGCTGTGACTGGAAAAAGCAACCGGAAGCGTTATCTAATATGTTTAAAAATGCAGTCTGAGGATGCTATGTGTAGTATAAATTATGTTCCCCATTTAATGAATGACCTGAAATGACTTTTCAGAAAAGTATGAGAAACACAGAACCTTCTACAACCTTCACCTCTTTATATTGTTCTGGAGATCCCTGAGAGAGTATCTCCTAGATAACAGCAGCATGCCTGAAGAGGCTCGCCCTCTCCTCATTGCTGGAAAACGGCACAAGGAAGTCAGAGATGGTAGCGAGACCCTTGAGGAAGGCATATGGAGCAAACGTCGTCCTGCACCAACACACTCGCACAGGCCCTGCAAGCATTATGCAGCTCTCCCGAAACAGACAATTTGGGCAAACTCAGACTTCTGCTTTACTTGTTCACATGTCTCCGGTCTACTCCTAGTCAACAGTCTCTTTATATAGATGAACTTCAGTTTTGACTGGAACTTCACCTTGCGGTGCCTCTAGGTGGTTTAGACAAATTAACTTTCTCCTGTGCCAGCTGGTTTCTCTAAAACCAATGCTATCTCACTGGAGCTGTGTGTGCTATAACATTACAATGCCCTAAGGCAGGATTAGGCCATTTGTTTACATATAAACATGTGGCACACTCCATCTGTGCAAGTGTTTGTTTTTGCATAGCTAGCAGATAACAAGGCTATAAATTTTATTGCTAAATATTATAAACATATATCTATGATTTTTTTCCCCCAAGAATTATGTTTTGGGCCTGATTCTGATCTCACTTTTACCAATTTTAGGTGGATATAGCAGGAACCTGTGACTTTCACAGGCATTAAATCAGAGAAAAACTTTTTGGTTTGCTTTTCAATAGCACTGATATTACTGTGGGGTTTTTTTAGAGATAATGTAAATATCTTTTTAAAAAAAATAGGTAATTTTTTAGCAAGATGCAAATGTGATTAATGTATTTATTTCCAGAATTTTCCATTCAATGTCCTGTTATATATCCATACTGTTTAATGAACATGACATTTTTATGACAGTGTTATGAGAATGACTATTTCTGTTTTTCTCTATTCTGTACGTTACTGGGTTGTATCTTTTTCCTGAAAATGTCTCTACCTACATGGCTGTTAACACAGATTTTTTTCCCCATTGTTTTTCCTTCTACAAATTCAGAACTTATTACCACAGAGAGCTGCTATTGCTGCATGGATCTTTCTCCACATTATCTCAAACTGCCCAGAATTTTATGAGGTAATTTCAGTACTGTCACATCACACTTGAAACAGAATATGTGTTTTCTTATTCATAGCATTTACATTTTGTACTGTCTACATAATTTCTTAAGTTCCTGTAAAATGAAATAAATCATACACTAGAAGTTCTTTTTTTGGAAGGATACTCAAAAGTCTTGGGGGAAAAATTTGAACTACTTGTTTGTAGAAAAAACATCCCTTTATTAACATAGAATTTCTCGATTTAGGTGCTCCAAAAATACTAGTGAAAACTTGAATTTGAATGTCTCTGTGGGCTTCCTGTAGGGGGAAAAAAGCCCGTGCAGACAAGTGGGAGAGGCAAGTTTATGAAATTTGCATTTGATTTCAGCCTTAAATTGCACAAGGATCAGAATCATTACTGCACTGTTAACTTTTCCGTCTTTTCTGAGTGGCTTTCAAATTTTATTTCCAGTTTAGCTGCAAAAGCTAACAACAGTATTGCAGTTGCAGTGGTGTGCAAGAGTTTGGTCTTCTCTTTGTATCTCTGGACACTATAAAACCCCTTTTCGTACATGTTTCCTTTTCATTAACAGTACATATGGGGATGGGGTATCATGTGCTTCTTTGCATTTGATTACGAGTACAAGGTCAGAGCCTTTAAGACCTACAATAATTTCAATACAAATATGCCTTCTGAAGAATCCATTTCAAGAAAGAAAACAAAAAACTGAAAGTGATAAGTATTAACTTCATAATGGTTTTAGGTTGTTCAGTCAATAAAAAATAATCTAAACAGAAGTAAATTATTTCAGAACACAACTTTACAGATTTATAAAGAGATTTTTCATGATGAAAATAATGCATAACTAAAAGAGTGTTTATTTTTGCATGCTTCACTGCATTTTCTACATTCTAAGATCATTAATATGCACGATCATATCTTTTTGTGCTTGGATTCTTAGGTTTCATGTGCTGTTTATGTTTGTAGTGGTATAAAAGTTATTTTATTTGAATGTACAGCATCTTCCCTTGTTATTACTTAAGTGATCTTCTATAATAGAAGTGCTACAAATTGCATGGTAACAGAATTAATGCAGTCATGAACTATATGCCATAGGCACCGGGAAATTGCAAATGCAGTTATGTTTGTATCACCAACTCAGCCAGTAGAAAGCCTCTTTATAAATGTGCATCATCAGCATGTGAGAAATGTCCTAACAGAGTTCAGCTATTCCATAGCTCTTCTGCTTTTATCTTACAAAGATCATGTGAAACATGTTGAATTAAGGACTATATTTCTTGTAAAGTGCTCCTGTTATACCATGGCAGGTGAAGGGTGCACCTGTTTACCAGCACTAATCAGAAGTAACTGCAGAATGATCTTTGCTGTTTAAATTTTGATCCATTGTAAGAGTGCTTTCTTACTAAATAATGATGTCAGTCGCAGAAGGTTAAAAAGAAGACAGCTCCTGCTGAGTCTAAAAATCTGTATAATGAGGTTAAAATGTATATACATATTTTGTAATTGAAAGTCTGATGTTGTAGTTCTTTAAAAGAGCCATCACAATTCAGTTTAAGTAGGTCTATTAGCTGGAAATGTGTGTTAACTCCATTCTGCAGAAAAGGTAAGGAGGGGGGATTATTGTTTCTTTCAGGGATAGCACCAAGGAGATAATGACATGCTGCAAGATATAATCACATGGATACAATAAGGAGTCTAGGGCCAAGCAGGACAATGATGTTTCTACTAGTATCTTTGTTTGCAGTATAGGGTACTGCATTTTTAACCAAGCGCATAGCAACCCAGGTATGGTATGTCTGTCTTGTTCTCTCTGTGGCTGTCAGCTGTCATATTAACAACACTGCTGTACAGACTAAAGGGGAAGGATTTCAACATTTCTTAAAATAAATAAATAAGCAGGCAGGCTTTCAGGGATCAATTAGAAGTGGGCATGGCAATTTTGAAATCTCTTCAAGAATTCTAGCACAGCCTTGACAATCAGAAAAGTCATTGAGAATTGTTCTTACTTATAGATGGTTGGTCTGCAAAGTATTTATGTACTGGGTTCATAATAAAGTTAAAAGGCTTAAATGAATGAATGAATTTAAATTTTACAAAAGAATGGTATAAGTGAACATATACCCACTGTTAAGCAGTATCCATAACATTAGTGAGTTGTTTCTTCTGATATCTTTTGAAATGGAAATAATCCGTCAGAGAGGTGTTAGTCAAATCACAGCATGTCTTTGCCTTTCCCAGAAGGAACACTTACTGTTCAGAATGGCTGTTAGCATTCCATGTCAAATTTAGACATCTCAGCTGTAAATTTCTTTCAGTCTCATTTCTGTTCAGCACACATGTTGAGTCAAATAATGAGTGAAGCAGAAACAATACTTTAAAATTAGCAAATCTTTCTCTTGCAATCCTGCTACTTCCAGTGATGCTGTAATAAATCCTTATGTACCACCCATATAGATCACACTATTATGTACTGCTTATAGAAAGTTAGTTTAACCCAGAACTATTCTAATTCTGAGAAATTCAGAACAAAATCTCACTACTCTAAGTTCTTTTTATATCTAGTTGAGCAGTATTATGAAGTGCAATAGTTCTGACAACTCGGGCTGGTGACTGGAATACCTTAGTCTTCTGCTGTTGGTGACCTCTAATCTTTCTAGAACATAAACAGCAGAAAAATGACTGATTTCACTGTGCTTGCCAAAGCTGCTCTATTTAACAGACAAGAGAAGCCCAATCTGGGCCCTTAAAAAGACGCCTATCCGTTCAGGCTATGCCGCCTTACTGCCTCACCTCAGATATCTCCATTCATTCCAAACCTCAGTTTTCAAATAAAAAAAAAAAATGCAAATAAATGCATACTTTGCAGGAAACTGATATTTTACAGGGAAGTATAATGAAGACAATTTTATAAAGCATTTTCCTTCCTTTAAAAGCAAAACATACACTGGACACATAAGGGAAAATATCAAACTGCATTTAATACAAAATTATTCTCTGTCACATATTAACAATGTTCAAATGTAAGTATAAAGCAGACAAAGCACCAGGTTTGTAAAGCCAATTCAAGGAATTATGTAATTGAAGTGAGAGATTAATTGTTCTCACTACAGTTTTACTAGGCAAATGGACTTTTGGGGATCCTTTTACCTTAACTGAGCTGTGCTACCAAGTTCAGGCCATCTCTTGTTTCAGTCGCCCTCAATACAAGCCAGGTAGGTTCCTCTAGAGAAAGAAATACAAATAATTTTGTAAGATATTAGTGAAAAAATTGTGTGTCTGGGCGAAACACCAGATTCTTTCTTGGAGCATATGATGAAAATGTACCCTAGAGTGATTCAGCTAAATACAGGATTTGCGTGGATTTATGTCAGACCATGGATCGTGACAGTAGCCTCGGTGGCGATGTTAACGTAAGGAGCTCCTGACTTATTTCCTAGCCCCTGCCTATTCAGTCTCACCCTTGTTCCACAAAGTACTGCTCCTGCCATTACATCCTTCAGCTTACTATAGGAATGTGTGAAGCAGCAAATGGAGACAGGATAAAATTTACAGGCTGCCCAGGGCAGTGGTGGAGTCACCATCCCTGGAGGTATTTAAAAGACGTGTAGATGTGGCGCCTGGGGACATGGGTTAGTGGTGGACTTGGCAGTGTTAGGTTTATAGTTGGACTTGATGTCTTAAACATCTTTTCCAACTTAAATGATTTATGATTTTTTTTATTTTGGGGGGGGGGGGGTGGATTTTTTTTGTGGTTTTGTTTGTTTGGTATTTTGTTTTGCTTTTTCTTCCTAACCATGAAAACAAGGACAATTTGGGGACAGTATACTGGGGCTTAAAACCTAATTTTCATAGAACTTCAGGAGTACTTAAAGGTTAACACTTGCCTAACTGCTTTACCTGGTATGAGTCAAATCCAGCTTGTACATATTTGCAGAATTCTTTGCCCATGGCACACAGACCTGTGTTTTGTACATACTGAACAAACAGTCCACTGAAATCTAATCTCAAACCTCTTTATAAATTTTAGGTGAAAAGTGTCCGTTCCAAACTAGTTAGCAGAAGAATAATCTCAATAGATAACATGTAAAAATGTAGTAATACAGCAGACAACTTTAGTACTGGATCACATAGATAAGAATAACACCCCAACCACCCAAGGAACTCTGAAAGTCATGCAGAAACCACTGTAACATTAATGTTCACAAATTATAAGAGGCGGTTAATAATCCTGCTGTCGCTCGTATCTAAAACACAAACTTGGAAAATTCTCAAGTTGCAGACTTTTTGTTTGCTCATTGGTGCTCTGAATCCACACTCCAGGGTTTAGGTCAGCCCTTTCTCTGTCACGTTTGTTGGTGTTATTCCCCCTCTATCCCATTTGGGATAACAGGCCACTCCACCTCTCACCTGTCCCACATGGCAACAAGGAAATAAAAGCAGTATTAAAGGATTAATCTGACCACAATTTACGGCTTCTGTTTCACTCATGTTCCAGAATTTTCATGTTTCTATCACTGCATTTCTAACTTTGCTTTTGTTTAAGTAGATCTGACCTATGCTATCCACAGCCTGCTTGACTGCTTCATTTTCATATTATCAGTTATCATCAACAGGTTTTTCCACAGCTGTGACCTTATTTTTCCCCTTCTGCGTGGGGTTAGGAATGTTAAATACACTTCAATAGAGGAGGGGAAAAAAAAGTCCCGATTGACAGTAGTCTGAGGGCTTTCACCCTTTAGGGGTTGCCTTACTAACTTGCCAGGGGATAAAAGGCCATGCCTCTTTCCATATTTATTTGCATAAATACTAACATCCAAAATTGCATAAATGTACAATATTTGCTTTAAATAACATTCTATATGAAAACCAGAAATAACATATTGCAAGCAAACCTGCAGGTGATTTACATTGTCCTATACTTGCTTGTGGGGAGAAGATTACAGGTTGTAACCTTCTTTGGCAGCATCCATTTTGTACCAAAAGTGGTTTAAAAATACTGAAGGATACACATGCTATACCGGGCAAACAATGACTGCTCTGCATGCTTGTCTATCACACATCTACTTAAAGTGCATGCAGAGGATTAGATAAATCCAGATTTGAAAAGTATCTTGCTCCACTACTAGCCAGAATTAGCTCATATTTGCCACTTCCAAGCAGAACAGAAGATGACTTTTTGGTCCTGGAAAACTGTTCAGGTTTTGTAAACTTTGCATTTTTCCTTAGAACAAATCTGGGATCAATAAAACTTAAGGCTTAGACCAAATAAGAAGTGAACATCACCTGTTTACTAATGAGATATGAGGTGACTTATAAGTTAAAATAGTCTCAGTACATAACTTCTTTTACAGCTGTAACTCTGTATGATATCATGGTTCTGTGAACAGACATGGCTTTCAGTGCAAAGTAAGATACTCTTTCAGAGAATCAATTAAATAAACATGCTAGGCCTATCAAAGAACCTGGGATTTTAGAACAGAAAAAACTAAACCTGTAGCAACCCAGTAAGTTGTCTATTGGTAACAAGAAAAGTGTCAGATAAAATTTGCTCTCAAGTTTCCTTGTTCTAGAGAGGGAGAGAGATTATGTATTTGATAGAAAATAGTAAGGATCGTGTAGCATCCCAGGAATTGGTAGTTTTCAATATTTGCATTTGATGCCGGCTGCATGCTTGTTTGTCGTCTTTTACAAGTGGTATTCAGTCCACCAGGAGAGACATGTCTCGTTTGGCATGCATGTGTGTATTGTCAGCCTGACAGAATTGCATAGGAATGAACCCAATAAAGTTAAATGAAAAATAATGCTCATTTTTTCACTCATTGAATAGGTCTATCCAATATAACTCGAAGTAAGATCTGTGATAAGGCCAGCTTATTAGTATTAATTTTAACTCATCCTATATAATTTTGTGTTTAAGATATTTTCTCTTAAATTACGTAATACCATATGAACAAAAAAAGACCCTGAAAACCTCACCTTTGTGGAAGGGTTAACTGTTTCACTGCAGAAGGGAAATCATCATGCAAATTCAGGGATTAAAGAAATTTGAGCATCCCAAAGACATCCCCAATCTGGCCAATGAACACATGTTTCCATTGCTAAAATTTAAGAGCAGGTCCAGGGGAATTTCTCAGACCTGAGCTAACGGGGCTATTCATAGTTGTGAGAGGCCTATGGTAGGGAAGGATCTCGGAATACTCGTATTTGCAGCTGAAGACACACTGTCCCCTACAGAAGCCTACAAAGCAACAGAGAGGGAGGCTGGGTTAATACCAAACCTCTCATCCTTTCTTCTTCCATGCAAGAGTTTTGCTCAACCTTTTTTTTTTTTTTTTTAAATAAAATCAAGACATGTAATAAGAGATCTGCCTACTTGTGATACAGTGAAATGCAGGTATGTCTTATGGGAATGATAGTTTAAGTCAAGTTGGATGATGGCATTATCACATAATAAGGTTCCCATTTAACAAAGAAAAAGAGATATCGCTCCACCTTCTTTGAAACTTCTTGCGTTCTTAGCATTCTTTCATAAATTATTTAATAGCTGCCCTATTCATAGGAAAATGTATTGCTGAAGCTAAAAGGTGTTTTTTTTTTTTTACCTCCACTATCATTGGAGGGAAGCATAATAAATTAAGCCTGATTTGCATGCAAGTTTGCATACACAAAACGCTTGTCATGAACTAGCAAACAGTAGGCTGCTCATGTCAGAACACACTGTTCAAACAACAACATAAAAAACAGCTACCTAGCCGTAAGTCACATCAGTATCACCCTACAGCTCCGTGTTACTGATACCTAGCCACCGCAAATCCACACCTCTACAAAGGCAATAAAAAGACATAAACTCAGCAGCTTTGTATCTCTCATTGTGCCGCAGCCCAAGTAACCTCCATTGTTTTGTGGTACACCCTGACAAGTGGGAAATTCTGAGTCCTAGACGAACCAGTGTGCAGAATGTCTAAGTATAAAAAACTTTCCCTGATGACGTAAATGTTACCCCTCTCTTTCAATGTGCTGCGTGGAAGCATACCTCAGTTTGTTTACTGGGTAATGTATAAGTAGCTCCTATCTGTGTAATGTTGCTGTGGAACTTTGGGCGTTACAATGTTGAGCAGATTACTTCTCCAACTGGTGGCTTTGCAGGAGTAAGAGCATGTTACTAGTCCAGCCGGACATGCTGATATCATAGGTCAGCTGCACAATCTCAAAGGAGGGGAAAAACTTTCCTGACATGGCACGTAGTTACATCAGAGGTTCTGACAGCTCTTCATAGAAAGTATCAGCATGCCAAGGTTTAGCTCTGTTTATCTCTTGGAACTGCACATGCAGAGTTTGATAACACCTTACTTCTGGAATCTGTCAGAGGAATAGAAGCAAGGGAAACTAATTACTGTAACTCATCACTAGTAAGGAGGAGGCAGCAGGAGAGATTTTTGTCTGGAAAGGATTGAATGAGAGCAGTAGTAACAGTTCCGGGCAGTTACCTAACCAAAGCATGCCTGATATTTGAAGTATATTGCTCGCAGTCTTTGTCACAGAGGGAACGCTCATTTAAAAAAAAAAACAAACCCAAAAACAAAAAACAAATTTAAAAGACATTAAGTGCAGAAAGCTTCTGTCATCCTAGGGCTAGGGTGCTCCCTTCAGATGGCCTCCAAAACATTTAGCAGAAATGAAGGACCACTTCCAACATTCAGAAAATCTGCAGCAGACAGACTTCACTATTTGTCGTGGCAACCATTTCTATTTAATATGCACTCAGCTTACACTGCATACACAGTGTTTATTTTGCTATGGGCAAAATGCAGACAGAACTTCCTAGCCTCCTGGTTCTATGCTTGTATGAACTGAGGTAGCTGGTTTCACACTGCCTCTTGACTCTGGGGGTTGTGTGAATGTGCTGCCCTATTAACTGTAGGCCTGATCTGTTTCAGTCTACTGTGGCAGTCCTACATGCCTGCAATAATATTTAAATCATTCATGTACCCCACTTCACCTGCCACTGAACTACAGTTCAGTGTACCTGGTATGAAATGGATGTTTAACAGGCGAAAGCAATGCCATGTTACATGTTAATAACCATTGCTCCTAAACTGAAATTTGGAAACCCATCCAGGGAGCAAGAATACTGTTAGGTAAGTTAAGATATGGCAAAGAGTATATAAACAATTCAATTATATGGATCGCAAGCTTTTATCTGGGACCAAAATGATTAGGAGCTCAGTTACATGGTATTTTATTAGTTTAGGATTGCACCACCTGCTCACATTGATCTTTTTGACTCGGAAAATATATTCCTATGATACCTCCTTTGCCATGGTTGTCAGAGAGATGTGATGTGTCCAGTTCTGGGCTCCCCAATTCGAGAAGGACGAGGAACTGCTGGAGAGAGTCCAACAGAGGGTACAAAGGTGATGAGGGGTCTGGAGCATCTCTCCTCTGGGGAAAGGCTGAGCGAGTTGGGCTTGTTCAGTCTGGAGAAGAGAAGGCTGCAGGGAGACCTCATAGTGCCCTTCCAATAAGTGAAGGGAATCTACAGGAAAGCTGGGGAGGGGCTTTTGAGAAGGGCATGTGGTGACTGGATGAGGGGGGATGGCTTTAAACCGGAAGGGGGTAGATTTAGATTAGACATGAGGAAGAAATTCTTCATGATGAGGGTGGTGAGGCCCTGGCACAGGCTGCCCAGGGAGGCTGTGTATGTCCCCTCTCTGTAAGTGTCCAAGGCCAGGTTGCATGGGCCCTTGAGCAGCCTGGTCTAGTGGGAGGTGTCCCTGCCCATGGCAGGGGGGGTGGAAGTAGATCATGTTTAAGGTCCCCAAACCATTCTATGATTCTATGAACCCAAAGGATTCTGGTGTAGTTTAGCATGTCCTCAAGAATTATTTTTTTCCTGCCATGTTTATGTTTACTCATCTGCTAATCTTAAAATTGACTCAGACTTATGCTATTCAGCTGTTCTGTTGATCCAGTGATGATGATAGGTTAAAAATATCGGGTTTATTAAGTGAAAAGAGATTCATTTAGTTTCTGCTACTGCAAATAGAAAATTAAATATCTGATTTCCATGTACAATTTCCAACACCAGATTTCGGTAAGGACTTAGCAGGCAGCAGGTTCCGTTTTTGCTCATCTGATGGTCATTTCTCACAATAGACAGTGTTTATCTCTCTGAGTGGAGAAAAATTTCAGTGAGGGGAGAAGCTTTTGAGTGGTATATACCACTGTAAAAGAAAAACAATCCAGCAGTTAATCAGTGCCTTAGGCCCCAATCCAGGGAGCTGTGTACTTGCAGAGGCCTTCTGAAGCCAAAGACCATTGAGAGGGGTTCTGATACCCACAAGATGGTGGTGTGCTCTGCAGGGCGAGATGCATCAGTCGGTCAGTGTTGGCTTAAACAGGCGAGGAGCTGAGCTCTGCAGGTTCAATTTAAATAGGTGGGGGTTGGGGTTCTGGGTACTTTACAGCACTACTCCATGAGAGTTTTTATCGGGAATCTTTATCAAAGGAACAATTAATACTTTTTATCAAGTAATTTAAATAGGAAATGAGTAGCATACAGATTAGAAATTAGGATTAGCTACTTCTCCAGTTGGTTTGACTGGCTGCCTTCCTTCTCAAAGAGCAATAGATATCATGCTGCACAAGGCTAAAACCAGAGATTCCTGCAAAAAGAGATTTGGAGAGGAGTGCTTTTAGGATTTAAAAAGAATCAAAACCAAGCTGAGGTAAAGCATAATTTGTATTGCAATTTAGCCAACACAAGACATACAAAAATTAGTCTTAGAGAGGTATTCTGAAAATCAGTTTGCACAAGATTTCAGCAGGCAATATACATGCAAGTCCACTCAGGAAGGTTTGTTTGCGTAGATGAAAGTCCTTACCATCTGAGAACTTATTTACAACATAAATAAGAAAAACTTAAGTGTCTTTCTGTCCAGGCACTGACGGCCCTGCAGGTTTCTAGCACACAACAAGTACCAGCTGAGATGTACTTAACAATACCTCTAGGACTACAGCAATCAGATTCTTGCAGTTGTCAGCACTTAAAGCAGGGAAAGCTAGAGGTTACGAGAGGCAGACAGCAGGCTCTTGGTTCATACTTTACAGATCTTGAGGTGTGGGTACTTAGGCAAAAAAATCACCTAGGTCTGGGACAGCCTTTTCCAGGATCCATTGGAAACAGTTGTAAGGATTGCTGCAAAGTGCAGTAACCTGGCAGTGTTATGAATTGGCAAACCTGCTGGGAAGAAGTTCATTATTTTCCTCACCTGGGAACGTTTTCATATGAAGCAACAAAGAAAACTATTGACACTACTAAACGGTGAAGAATTTCATAATGTATCCCATCATGAAAGAAAGTTTAGTGCATTGTAATTCAGAATGTATCTGGCAAAGTCCCCATTTGCTGTTTACTGAAGAAGTAAATACTGGCAGGACTGGAATGTCATTTTCCTTCACAGATACCTGCACCACACCTCTTGGTTCACATCTTTGAACAAGGAGTAGTATTTAAGCTCTCATCAGTTTATCATCTGGAAGGTCACACATTCCAGAATCTTACAGCTAAATACAAATCTTTAAGCCTTCTGGTCTAGCTTTACTCTTCCTCCACTTTGTAAGAATATTGCAGTCTTAGATGTTTGCTTTATTGGACAGGTATGAATGAAACCTCAGGTATTTGCAAACTTTTTCTAATTTTTTTTCATACATGATCAAAGAACTAAGGAGGTCATACTACATTTGGCAAACTAGGTAAACAATAATCAGACATTTATATTGCTAATTGTTTACCAAGCATTGAAAGAGTATTCATCTCTGCATCAAGAGGCTGCAGCATTTTAGATTTTTTTTTTTGGTGTGTGATTTAGAAGTCTCCTATTGTTTACAGAAAGCAACCATAGTTTGCAATAGCCACACCAATTTTTTCCTTTCTCTTACAAAATGGTTTCACAGGGCAGTGTGTGCTGGCTGTCACTTGCCACGGATGAAACAAGGAAGGTTTTGTCCCCCAGCCCTGCAGTCACAAAGCATGATGCATCTGCACACTGAAGTCTGTCATCATAGTCACCCCAAAACTGATTCAGCACAGCCTATTTAGGTTAATGTTAGCAAGTCTTAGTTGCTTTTTTCTTGTGCCTGTTCACTCTGACTGCGTCAAAGAAAGAAATGATTATTTAAGCATTTGTGCAGGTAGAGTTATCAGGATGTGAAAGGCACTAACCACTTACAGGAGGGGGTGATGAGTGGCAGAAAGTTCACATGCAGCCAGAACAGTGAAGCAGCAGCTTCAAGGTATTAAACCCTGCATTCATAATCTATGCAAACCATTACCATTAATAAAGTAAATATCAGCACAGAATGATCTTTGACCACTTTGCCTAATCCGATAAAAAGCTCCACAACAAGCTTGGCCCTTAAAATAAATACGAAGCATGGAGTAAATTGCCATGCAGATTAATTACATTTCCTGCATATTGACTGTAACAAGAGATTTAGCAGGTCTTACTGCTAACAGGTCTCCATTGTATCCTCATCATTAGTGCAAACTTTGCATCTAATGTTACTCCTCTGTACTCTTCTCCTAAGAGGCCTGCAATTATCTGATAAACAAACTGGTTTGGATTTGGCAGATAAGCGACTCTCACATTTATGTTACCTTATTGTGGCTTCATTTTGCTTAAATCTAGTGGATATTTTTGTTTGGCTGTGGTGGTTTTGGTTTTTGTTTGGGTTTTTTAGGGGTGTGTGTGTTTGGTTGTTGTTGGTTTTTGGTGGTTTTATTTTTTGGTTGGTTGTTGTGGTTTTTTTTTTTTTTAATAAAGATTGTTGATTACAGAACACTTTGTTTAGAGCATAACAGGTTTAGCAAAATTTCTTGAGTTGTAGATGGGGCTCTACCTGGACTGCTGGGTCATGAAGGACCCTAAAAGCTCCATGTTCTCAGCTAAAGCAGCACCTTGTATTGCAGGACTCTAGGGTTTGCAACTGATCCCGTGACTAGATGGAAGAACCTTGAGGCTGTGGTACAAGGGATCCCTGACTGCCTACATCTCTGCTGTGAAACCCCAAATCGCTAACATTGTTGGGTTTCAACACCTTCCCTGGTACTAGAGCCAGGGCTGAAGAGTCACAGACTCCACTGCAGCAGACCCAGGACATGGAACTGGGAAACTGTGGAATAAGAACCCCAGGAAGGTGTTTCTAATGAGGTGAATGACAGAGAACCTGCCCCAGGGATTCAGACCTCAGACACAGGTAAGAACTCATTTATCATTAGTCAAGACACACTGCCTGCCAGTGAAGGCTTCTAATATTTGCGCTTTTACTATGGCAGAAGGAAAGCAGGTAGTAACCTATATCGTGACCACTTTAGGGCTGGATGTGTTTGTGGTAAGATGGGAGCAGCCTTTAAGAGTTAACTCGACATTTAAACCAGGAACAAATAATTGCAGAGTTATGGAACACAACACAGTGCTATGTGAAGATAGCTGCATCTCAACACAAAACACACTCTAAGACAGACCAAATCAATCAAGAATCAGAGTTCTTTAGCCAAAATTCCCTTTTGAAGCAACATTAGTCAATAAATATGTTTGTAAATCAGACTATATGTCTGTAAATATCAGCAGTGTTTTAAATGTATTTTAGTTACAGGTCCTAGTTTAATGGCTTATTTATTAACATACTTTAAAACAACAAAAAGCCCAAAAACACCCCTGTAAACTAGACGGTTTTCCCTCCAAAAGCCATATGTTTACCATATTGGTAAAATACACAAATAGGAGCATTACCTGTGACAGAGCTGCACATACAAGAACAGTGGTTAAGTTTCCCTGCAGGTGCTAGACTGATGTGCAGTAGCTCCAGGAACATACCAATACGGCTGGTTATCAAAGCCAATTCTCTCTGAAAAACACAAAAATACAGATGAAGCGCTTCTAATTTGTTTTTTTACACAGTAGTTCTGTTTTGAAGAGAAATAGTGTTACATTCCATGCAATCATCTTTCCACTCCTCCTTGAACAGCGTAACTGAGCTGATGTGTCAAGCCAGCCGTATGGTCGCAGGGGAGCTAATTAATCTCTGTGGTCAGGGAACCCCCTGGAAAACATACCTTTGCCTGTGAAGAATTGGCACATCGGCAGCATTTCCTCATTACGCCCAAGCCAAAAGTGGTATTTGGTTGACAGCATCTGGGAAGCCATGAGGCACAAACTGTTGTCCTTTTGCATGCCTATATGGATTTCCTTTTGGTATTTGGGACTGGGAACGAGGGGAGCCAAACAAAATGCTGAGTGACAAAGGAGTTGCTTTTTACTGTCGAATATTGTTTAGCAATATTGTTGTTCTTAGCATAATTTGTGCCTTATTTTTCCCCACACTTTGCTCTGTAAGTCCATAATGAAACATTTTCCATTTCAGCACTAAAGAAATCATTTTCTTCTCAGTTTTGTGAACTCTATACTCCACAGGAACTATATTCCTGAGCAATTTCTTATATGTCTGCTGAGTCCAAGACATAGCAGCACTGACTGAAGGCATTTCTCAGTTGTCACATGAGCAAATCTCTCTAAAGCAAATGCCACCAGCTGCTGAGTTGCAGAGCACATTATGGCCGACCTACTGGGCCGAGATTCTTGGAAGGGCTGTAAAATTCTGAGGGTGGGAGCTCAGGCCTCAGTACATGCCTGACTTCAGAGAAACTTACAGTCATGGCAGAAGGACGCCACCAGAAGGTCATTTTATTTTTGTCTTAAGCAACTATGTTAGCAGTGTAGGTAGATTTCAACTCCCAAGTGAGAACTTACCATATTGGGTACAAAACTATGAATAGTCAGGGCCGCCTTGATAGTGAAAAAGTTTAAACGTAAAAAATAAAATAAGAAATAAGAATGCAGAAAAGATCGCAGTCATATTGGCCAATTGGCATGTGAAAATATAGTCTGGTTTCTGAAATTTTAAACGAGCAGCACTACTTAGCTCCAGCAGGGAAATTCTAAGGAAGATTTTTACTTAGTGATAGCATTTTGCATAATAGCAGCCAATTATATTCCTCAGGCATGCAAATTTGGATTGCTTAGACATACACTATCTCAGTCTCTGACCTTCTGTGACTATTATACTGCTCTTTCCTCAGGCAAATCGCTCAGGTCAAACTATTAAGGAGACTTTTAAAGACATAAGTAGTATAGTACACACACAGGTACACACTCTTCTATACAAATGCTTTATTAAAAATGCTTCTGGGGTGGCTCATACAAACTATAATAATGCAGTTTAAAAAAAAAAAAAAATCAAGACAACGTTGTATCTATTATAATGGGTTAATATGTTTTCTGTCATTCCAAAAGTCTGGTCAGTGCCCAGACACAAACAGTTAAACTTGCTATCTATGTATGCTGCAGGCTATCCAGTTTGAAATATTACTCTACATAAATGTGGAACTTGATTCAAGTCTTGGTTTGAAAAAACTTCATATATATTTTGAAATGTTGTTTGTAGCTACAGTAGCATGTAGGAAAAATAGGCATTATTTCTAATATTTACACAAGGACAAACAGCATGGACTTTCACAAAGTGAAAAAAAACTCCATACAGTACAGGGACTTTTTACAATATCTGCAAATACTTCGAAAGATCCAACCTTTGGAGTTGAAACTCAGAGACAGTTAAACTTTCTACCTTCCCTTTTTTCTTCCCTGTCCCCCCCTCAGTATTCAAATTCTTTACTCAGTAAAAATGATTCACGTAGAACAAATGTGTTTTCTTCTTAGAAAACACATGTATTTTATATATATATATATTCAGGACAGATCCTGTTTTCCTTATGTGAACAAATTTGCATATGTAAGCAAAAAAAAAAAAAAAAAGACCCTGTAACTAGAATTGAAAACATAAAGATCCAACTGCACCAGCAGAAGACGATTCCATTTTATTTTATTTTCCTTCCCTTCAGTTTCAAAATGACTGTTGTGTCCATGATGGTGCTAGCTTCCTTCACAGCTGTGTTCCCCTTGGGGTTGAAAGGGGACCAAAATTTAGACAATGTATGCCTTAGTATGAGAGAACCAAAGACGGCACGCGCTATTCAAGTGTTTGTTGTCAGCCACTACACAATAGCTTTTATTATGGATCCTTCAGTGTCTCAGAATAGCTTTGGCCAAATAAGAACTTGCTAAGCATGTCTAGTACAGGCAGCCTATATCAGCAAGATAGGATATTTAAAGATATAACCGCATTTCTATTAGTACTTTAAAAAGCATAGCAATGTTAGTACCATGCCAGAAAAGGCTTCGTGCCTAAGGCAAACGGTAACTTCTCAAGGATGTCTGTAGAGGACCACGGTTGGCAGCAGTACAAACACAGTGACTCAAGAGAACTCATTACTATTATTGCTGTTATGATCCCTGATTTTTATGTGGAGCTGCCGAATGTGGAGTGTTTGTGATTTGAATAAGTATAATGGGTAAGAAGTTTCTGGCTGTCAGAAGGTAGGATGCAGTGAGTCCCAGAGACAACACGCTAATGCTAATCGTCTGCCCACAGATCAATTTCCTCTTACGAACAGCTATACTTCAGTGTCTTAGAATCCTTCATTTAAACCTCTGTTCCTTCCCTGGAATACAGTGTGTTATTCGTGCTGATACTGCTGTAAAAATGGGGGTTAAACTGGTTGAGCACAGAGTTGCTGTGGCCAAGGTGGCTAGAAGGCATAGAATTGGACCACTCTCCCACACCGTGACTGGGGATACTAGAGAGTGGAGAGTAGGAATTAAAGCCCACCATATTCTGTCCCATTTTGTCAATGGGTTCAGAGTTGAGTCCCAAAGGCACCGAGCGGCTCCCTGAGTTAGAGCCATTAACATAGGCCGTCATACTGGAAAGGAAGTTACTGAGGCATGGGCTACTGGAAGATGGAGGTGGAGATCCTTTCTCAGGTGAATTGTCAGTCCCAGGTGATGAGTTTTCCAAGATATCCTGATGCTCTACAGCTTTGGGGCTGCCAGTCAGGGCACTGTCCTCGGATTTCTCAGATGCAAGAGTGGCAGCACTAGCCCCGAGGTCAGACTTCCTTTTCCGCTTCCTGCGAAAGTTTCCATTGTCAAACATCTTTTCACAGTTCGGGTCCAGAGTCCAGTAATTCCCTTTTCCTGTCAAAGGGGACAAAAGCACATTTTTAGCTGAAAAATATGCACACAGACAGAGAAGAGCAGTCATTTAGGGCTTTACAATGTTTCTCTTATTTTACAGAAACAGAACAATTGCATGAGGAAAAAACATGGGTTTTAATGACACAAAAGCAGAAGTCTATTGAATTCAGAAAAAAAGTGTGAAGTTTTGGTCTGTATCCTTCAGCCCTCACTCTTCACGCACACCTAAAACTAAAAGTGGAGACACTGGGAAGGCTTTTTTGTTTTGTTTTGTTTTCTTGGTGAGGGAAGGAAGTTTCCAGTCTGGTCCTCTGAGTTGTTTTTTAGCTGGTCCTCTGAATTTACAGCAGAGAGTAATCACATTCCATATTGGGCTGTTCCTCCAGATTCAGTGGGGTAGGATAGGTTTCTAACGAGATGGAACCAGATTTTTGGCCCTCTGTGGCAGCGTAACTGAATGGTTTTTAAATGAACCAATAGTTCTTAACAGCTATTGATAGAAAACAATAAATAAAGTAACAATCTGACAGCATATCAGCCAAAGGGTTGGAAACAGCAGCAGTGTGATTCCAAGCAAAAAGCTATTTGAAACAAACGAAATAAAAGCAGCCTGCTCCCCTCTCGAGAATTACTATCGATTCCCTACTGGATTTCTTTGATAAATCTGAGTTTGCCTTATCCCCTTTCCATTAATTCCCAGTTAAATTTGATGTAAGTCAAACACCCTTTGGCTTTTGAATGTGACTTCCTCAGTTAGACTGCTCCTGTGCTTGCTGAGCCTCATGCTCAGCACATTGATCTGTTCTCAGGAAGACCTGGAGCACTAAAGAATCCCCTTCCCTGCAGAGATTTAATAGCAGCACTGATTCAGACCTCTACTACGTATAGTTGCCTTCTATTTCAGACTTATGGAAATAGAGGAGCAACTATGTGTATGTCCTGTATCTAGGCTATTAAATCTTTTTACAATGCATTAGGTGTTTTTAAATTATTTAAGTTTAATTAGATGGGGGGAAAATGAGAGGGAGAGTGCTATACCTGGATCATCTTCGTCCCGGGGCACCTTCTTGAAGCAGTCGTTGAGAGACAAGTTGTGCCGTATGGAGTTCTGCCAGCCAGCTTTGCTTTTGTTATAGAATGGGAAGTTGTCAGCCACATACTGGTAGATCTGACTGAGAGTCAGCCGCTTTTCAGGGGCTCCATGGATAGCCATGGCAATAAGTGCAGAGTAGGAGTAAGGCGGTCTAACCAATTTCATAAGCTCTTCTTGGGATGGGAGAGGAAACCAGCCGAGGTCAGTTCCTCCCAAGCCGTGCATGTTAGGTAAGAGCTGCCTTTGCATCCCATAAGACTGAGGAATGAAGGGACTGGCATTGGATCCTGGGAGATATGGTGGTGGGGTAATGGAAGGTCCATTTAGCCAGAGGTAAGGATTGGGAGTGGCGTTGTAATCCGTCGTCTCAAAGGTGCTCGGTCGCTGCGGACTAGGGATGTTCTGTGGATGGAAAAAGTTCTCATAGTAGATACTCATCTCTGGAGGTTCTTGACCAATATTTGGAAATTGTGGGCTGCAGCGTGGTGGAGAGTGCATTTGTGGATCAAAGGAGCTCATGCTGTAACAGGGAGCTGATAAGTTATGACACACCTGTGCTAGTGCTCCTTGCCTGAGACAGGTGCATCACCTGTGCCCTTCCCTACCTACTTATGCACCTGTAAATGTTGCAGCTTGTGCTGCAGGCTCCACCCCGCAGCCCTGAGTGGCTGCAGATGAGGACGATATCCTTTTGGAATGCTGGCAGTCCCAGCCAGTCATTGATGTCACATCAACCAAATGTGAAAGTTACAACTGTTTATCTTCTTAAATGAATGAAGGAATTTTCCACTAATGCAATGCACATAAAGAAAGCCTGAGGTGCCTTGAAGTTAAAACCTCTGAACAGAGATCCTCCTCTTTCTACCTTTCACAATGAAGCTTTAGAATTTAGTATTTCTTTCTTTTTACAGAAAAGCCATTTTGTGCCGCTACTAGCAACACCTCAGAATGCAAAAGCCATTGTCACTCATCAGTGAAACAGTAGGTGCATATATATACACACACACTTTAACAAAAAAAAAGAGGAAAAAAAAAAAAGGAAAAATAAAAAAGGTCAGACCTCCTTTTCTTTCTGTAATTTTAATTGCAGAGTTGCTTGTACTTCCCCCTAGGCAATCACAGTACTACAGGCAAATTCTGCAGCTGGTTACTCACGTGAGTAATCTTACCGATATAAATGGAGTTACTCCCTAAAGTAAGGATTAGTCTTGTGAGAAAAAAATTTCAAGCTTAATCATCAAATTTTTCTTTAGAGCTTAAATTGGTGAACTGAGATGGAAAATCATTATTTGCTGCAGAGCTCGTAAGACCTCTTAGCAGAATTTCCAAATAGGAAAGAGGCAGTGTTCAGCACGGCCCTTTTCAGCTGATTTCCAGCAACTTCATTTGTATCTATACAGACAGAAGTTGATTCCTTAAAGTTAAGTAACAAGGAAAAACCTCTAGCCCTTTTACTACTTGGAAAAATACTTACTGCCTTGCATGGCACCCTGCACTTTTGAAGGAGAAAAAAGCAGAGCTGCAATCTCACCACCACCTGCCTCAGAACGAGGAAAGCTCACTGTGCAGTGTCACGGCATAAAAGACTGCACTGTAGTTAAAAGCATAGTTGCAGTTCCCTTCAGAAGTGATTATTTGCATATTTTTTTTTTTATGTTTAAGGCACATACACGCATTTGGAACTTGACTCAGCCATAATAATCTCTGCAATTAAAGTCCTGGTATGACAAGGCCTTTAAGATCGCTCTGGTCCTATAATTTCTGGAGAAACACAAGTTTTGACCTGTAAATTTGAATTCCGAGCTGTACCAAAGATGTTTTTCCTTTGTCACACATTCATCAATTCACTTAATCTTTTCTGCTGCAGCACCACCAAGCATTAGTGATACACCAATGTCATGTTCATATTGTTACTTTGAAAGACAAGAAAAAAATTTCACTGGAAAGACAACTGAAATATTGAGTGCAGAGTAACAAATCTAGCAAATTTGCCAGCTCAGAAATGTGTCTCTACAGCTGTGATTTAAAAAATACATGCTTTCACTGCACATAAAATCATTTGTACTACAAGTACAGACAAACAAGTTGCTATTTTAATTTGAATGACTGAGAGTTCAGAGCTTGTAAATGTTAACTAGCCTATGCAGAGATACACATTGAACAGACAAAAGTTCAGTGGAACCTCATGAGGCTGGCTTATTTTCTAAGAGACAACTGCTGTGCAAAAAAAAAGAATGATGATTCATTTTTCAGAAAATAGTAACACAAGTACCTCCCTCATGAAAGCTATCTGAAATAATTTTTTTCTCTGTAAGAATCTGAGTTAAACATGCAAAAATCTGATTAAATAACATTGCTTACAGCTTCCTAATTAACTTAGTAGCATGTAGATGTATTTTAAAAGTGTATCTGTAGTCCTGCAAATATTAATGTTACAAACATTGCTAATAAACCCCCCATTACAAGAGTGACTGGAACAAAACATTAAAGAAATGCTCAAATAAGTAAAACCAGGAGTCACTCTTACAATGAACTAAGATCCAAAATACAGTGTGAAAAGAAAACATAATAAATTTTTACTCCTCTCAACAAATTACGATTTTGGAAAAAAAAAAAAAACAACAACAAAACCAAACAAACTAAAAAAACCCCCCAACCCTGAAAGCAAGAAAAACTTGCATATTTATTACTGCTCAGGGTTTGTTTATTCCAAGAAGTAAAATTGCATCTAACTGCATCATGGACTTGGATGAGTGAAATGTAAATACTTATTCCCTGAGGTGCTCTGTTACAGTTAAAATACGCTGAAGTGCGTGCTGAGTGAATACATGCTTGGAAAATGTGCCAGGCTTTACAGAGGAAAAAAATACCACTTCTGCAAGCAGAGACCAATGAAGGCTGTAAAACTTCCTCCGCAAATTAATCTCTGTGAAGTTTTGGTGCAGTGCCTTTTAGCAAGGCCAGCCCCGAGCTGTGCTCTGCAGCTGCCCAGGAACGCGTGTTACTACCAGACCTGCATCGTACCAGTTGAGCAAAGTATCACACAGAACCAAGTAAAGCAAGGACTGGGGTGAGAATGGCAAGTACTGCTTTTAGAGCAATGAAGTACAGAGACAACTATAGGCTTCTGCCTACAGAGCTCTGAAAGAGTGCAAAGGTCTGATCCCTCCCTGGCATAGGTGTGCTGGCACAGCTTCCAGCAGAGGCACCATCCGATCATTTTCCTTCCAACTGGCTGTGCCTGATTTACTCGGATCGGACTATAAACAATGCCAGTAAAAATGGTACTTTGTCAGTACTATGGGCACACCTTGAGCATCGCTGCAGTACGTGTTCTTGTGTAGCAGTTCAGGTGCAGATGCTCATTCGCAGGCAAACGGCAGCAAGGAAAGAATAAACTTTGCTCAAGCTGTGATTGCTGAGCAGGGCTGGTCAGAACTGGAGTTAATTGAGTCTAGCCAGGAATACAGCCCTGGGGTCCTCACCACTGAGACTTCTGTTCTTGGCAGGGCTGGAAGGAGAAGGTAGCAATCCCAAAAGTGGAGAAAGGAGAGGAAAAATGCTGAGGCTTCCATATAAATCATGGAATCATTTAGGTTGGAGGAGATCTTTAAGATCATCGAGTCCAACCATAAAGAGGATGGGAAAAGGTGATATGCTGGCGAAGCTATGCCAACAGATCATGTTTAGAGCTGAAAATCTCTAGAAATAACAGTGGCTGATGCTGAAGTCATAGTGATCAATACTTCCAATAGACCATAAAGCATTGGTTTTGGTGAGGTGTTTGCAGGCAGGATGCACCATTTTTGTAACATTTCTTTTTACTATGGTACTGTACAGCCCTGAGAGCAGATCGCTACCAGTTGGAAGCCTGATCAACCACAGATTGTTGTCAAACCAAACATTGTTGTCAACTCTTGTGTTCCATGAAGATTTGCTCCTCTGAGTTTCTTCAGTGAAGATCCAAAATCTGCAAGGTTGAGGCTGAGTCCCTGCAGAATGGTCATTCTCCATTGTCCATAATTGTCTGAAATCTTGGGTTATAAAAAGTTCAAACTAATTTCATTAAAATGTGGATTCCTCAGCATTTTCACTTACACTCCAAACCAACCTATACATCCAGCATTTTTTAAGTGCAGTGACTTGGGAGAAGTGCATACACACCAGCACACAATAGGAAGTAAAAGCACAGGGCTTAAAAGGTAGACAATAGTATGGGGAACTCTCTGTATGCTTTTGTAACATTTCAGCTGAGATGCTCCTACCTACCTTCTCTAACTACCTTCCTTAACTGGATCTTTTCAAACGATAGAGCAAAATAAAGCATGATACCTGCTACTCTCACAGGCACCTTTAGGTCATCATGCTGTTTCACAGTGTGACATATCAAATGCACCATGCCTGCATGATGCATAGTGCAAACCCACTCTAATGGCTCAAACAGCTCAAAATTTTGTAGTAGTAACTTCATCCTAGCAAACCTTATAGCATACTGAGTATTTGTCCCTGGTATAGTCAACATAAAGCCCTCTGCATCGTGGATTTAGCCAATTAGTCAGAAATTAAACTGATTGTTTACACCTGATCCAGATCATGATACATATTGATAATCCCATGATAAACCAGATAATACCATGGTGCAGAGATCTATTTCTAATGAATAAGAAGCTTTAGGCTCTCCTGTTAGCATTGTGTATAACCCCAGTCCTGGTATATTCTGTTTAACACCTTGCTGAAGAGAAGTTCATGTGGACACAAAGAAGGGGCAATAATTGTTTTTAAAAGAAAAGAGTTCTTTACAACTCAGTACACCAAGCAATCCACCTTGTTTCAAACAATTCACACACTGAATTCAGAAACAGTTTAGTATCCATCGATAAGACATTTTCACATAATGACAAATTATCTGTATTCTCTGTTGTCTAATAGATTACTTGTAGAAGTCTTCATGCCTTATTCCAATAATTATCTGCCCAGTGTATGCACAAAATAAACCACACTATCAGAAGAAACAAGGGGTAGTAGGTAAAACAATGTCATCTCGAGGTCATTACAAAAACCATACGACACATAAAATACAGTATTGCAAAACAAGGGAACTGAGCTTTATTTTAGAAATGCAGGTTGAACATTAAATTAATGGAAAGGGCAATATCATTTGGATTTGTGCCATAAATGCTGCAGTGCTAGAATGCCCTTAGACTTTTTACGTCTTTTGAAAAAAAACCACCATGGATTTTCAAAGCAACTTTTTAACTGGGGTTTTAGAAGACAGTAAAACCTTATAAGGGCTAGTAGCTGCTTTTGTGACCATGAGAACTGTGATAATAAAAGTAGTCATTACGCCTCCTTCAGCAAAGGCTTTCCACCATCTTGCCAATGTATAACATGGTAGAGAGGATGAGGTGTCCCCTGGCTCATGTATTAGTCATGACGGGCTGTAGGCAGGCAAGAAATGTATAGCTTCCATTTGGCTGCCTACGGCTCCCATGGGATCTGCATTTACATATACACACATGCTCAGCCCTACACTGGACGGATACCTCAAGTCTAAACCAGACATGGAGAGATTCTGCCACAAATTCATGTTAGAATCTGAGGCATCTCTCAATTATGGTAAATTAGTACAAATATAGATACTTCAATCAATCATATTTTGACAACCTCACTGCTGCTACCAGCTTCCACACAGCTGAAATGCTTGCCTCTTTCACATTATTTGCTTACTCTTCTATGCCTGCCACTAAATGTTTGTTTATACTAGAAATAAATGGTGCTAAAATCAAAGGAGGTGTTGTATGTACATCAGTTGTGTTTACCAAGGAAATTAATCTGCACACCTTTCCAAAACTTAAAAGTTTAAATTCTTGTGCATTTCAATGAGATGCTGTCATGGTTTAACCCCAAACAACAGGATTTATACAAAATAAAAATAGTAATATGCTAATACTTCTGTTTCAGTCAGATTTCAGCATCAAGGTATTTGCTTGTATGGATAAATCAGCTCCTCCCACTCCACAATTTAAATGGAGACCTTATTAAAAAGACATTTTAGAACCAAAGATTTTTCAGAAAACTTTTTTTTTTCTTTTTAATATTTTGTTCAGTGTTCTACATCCTGTGGTACTTGCACAAAACAAACACTTGTGAAAAATTAATTAGGAACTAAAACTGGTAAGTGAATCGGTACAAGTGTAAGTGCAGTGAACTACTCTATGGACACACCCAGTCATAGATAAACTTAAGGTTGTTTTAATGTAACCAAGGTTTAACTGCAGTAAACTAAGATCATCTAACTTGTGAACAGGATGATTTATAGTGCTAATAATCCTTGCACTTCCAGTTGTACCACTTTGGTTTTCCCGGTATCTGGATCAGTAGTTTGAGTTCTAGCATATGGGCCAAGTAATGCGACTACTTATCTCCCCCTAGTGACAATTTTTGAAAATGTGTCGAATTAGTCCGGATCTGCCCTAGAGATAATTTAATAACAAGTTTTTATACTGGCATGATCACTGTCCCCTTAGTAATATTACACAGATCTAGATTTGTGGTTCTGGGATGTGTAAAAATAACCAATGGCATATGTAAACATTTTTAACTTAGAATCCTTTGTTTGCTTTGAAGTTCCCTGTAGAAATTCTGCTAAGTTTAGAGACTTGTGTCTTTCTTTCAGCTTTGTTTCCTTTGCTCTTTTGTTTTCCAGTACTGATCTCCAATAGTACTGTTTTCTTGTCTTGTGAAAGAAGTGTAAACGCAGTTGTTAAGAGAGATTCAACAAATTCAGGCATTGTGCATTAGTCCTATTGAGTGTGTCAAAGTGCTACTGAAGCATTGCTGAGTGTGTCAAAGCCACTGAAGTCACGTAGTAGAGACTTCACATTCCTCAGTATTTGCAGTACCCAGGTATCCAACCATAACATGCTTTATTGTATGATAAAACATAATGTCCTGGCTAAAAGAACTGCATCTAAAGCAACTCTATCCAGGGCTGTTTTCTCATGTATAAAAACATATGAACAAACATTCTGGGGAGAATCTTGAGAATCTTCCCTGAAAATATCTGTCAAACATGGAAGGGTTTTTTGGTTTTGTGGGTTTTTTTTGTTTTTTTTTTTTGTTTGTTTTGTTTATTTTTTTGGTTTGGTTTTGGTTGGGTTTTTTTTTTTTTTTTGTTTTTTTGGTTTTTTGTTTTTTGTACTGCAGCATATGGAGCTGGATAATTCTATCCAAACCTCAATCAGATCAAACTGCCCTCACTTTAAAACCATGATTAAATTTATCTAACATTTTAACTTTTATGATATCCATGGCCTACCTGAGGTTTGTTTACAGAGCAATTTTTCATTTACAGTGTTAATCTTTAGCACACACTGCATCACGATAGCAAATCAGAATAGAAAATTACAGCCTGAGTCAATAAAGAACTGCTCTCCTCACCCCACAGCAGTAAATACTGCCAATGCTGAAGTCCGTGCAACTGAGGGCAGCCCCATTAAGCAACGTTGCTTAATGTTCCCTCTCAAAAGGGCCTCGAATGCCAAGCCCAAAAGCAAGTAGGAACTCCATTGTGGGAGGGAAATATAAGTAAATACTGTAATACTAGTGACTACTCCAAGGCATCCAGGATAGCAGATGGCTGCAAGCTTTTTTCTTGGAGGCTTCCATATTCCTTGGAAAAAAAAAAGATTTATCTAACAAGGTGGACATATCCACCTCCAAAAATTAATGAGGGAAAGGATCCTTAAATTCTTTATTTTTCCTCCCTCCTCAGAAATGGTTTTAAAAAAGGGATGAAGACAATTTCACTTTAAATTGGCTGAATTATCTTGATTTCTACATGAGAAGGATCCTGTGTTTGGCTAAGTTATTCCTTTTATTTCCTTACACTCCGGAGAACTGACCTGTGCTATTGTTATAAAGAGAATGCCCAAGGTCTAGATCATTCCCATTGAGGTCAGCCCATACGAAACCAGTCTCTGGGATAAATGTTCCATCTGCTAAATAGTACTGCACTGAAGCTGGAACAAAAAAGGATCTTTTCATGCTAGTTAAGTTAAAATCCTCTAAAACGGAAAAGCAAGTTAGCCTATTGGCTGGATGGGTGCACCCAGAGGGTAGT
>KL279045.1:23261-33660 GCA_000699545.1 Podiceps cristatus | reverse complement strand
CCCCCCCCCTTACCATCTATGAAAACCTAGGAAAATTCAAATTTCTAACAGTATATGTTCATGTAATACTACAGTTGCACAGTAAATACCTGAAAAAATCAGGAATGACCTCATTTAGGCATGAATATGCAACTTTAACTTTGTCTCTAGAGAATATTCTTCATAAAAGAGCCTTGTGCTCTCTGTGGTAAATGGGAGTAAATTCCATGGCAGTATTAATCTGTTGTATCACCGTGAGATACCTTTTTTTCCCCTTACATATGTACACACAGTTCTGGCTCATCAATCAACGTAGTAATGGATTAATCTCAATATTAGTTATTTCTAAGGAGGTTTTGAGTGTGCTTTCTGGGCATCCTTTCCTCCCTATCTTGGCTTCCATGATGTTACCCACCTGGGACAATTCAGAAGTCCTTTCCTTTGCTTGTGGGCTGAGGGGAATTTACTGTTGCAATACTGCTTACCCTGTCTGCCTAGCTCACAGGTCTTTTTTGTCTCTCATTCTCTGCTAATCATCATCATCTCAGTCTTTGACTACAAGCTGGAATTCATCTTCTGTTCCTTGACCCCTTGATGTCTGTACCCATTGATGGCACATGGAATATTTACTGTAATCAAATGAATTCCTAATTGTAAAGAAAATTGAAGGAAAGAAAAGGTGTATGCAGGTAAAAGGGCAAGAGGACAAAGCACTAAATGTCAGGTGCCTAGCAACAGTAAAATACTGAGTTTTACAGCAAAACGGTAATAGATTCCTTGCTACCCGAAAAAAAAAATTCTGCAGCTGTGGACATGCAGAATTCACAGGATCCAGATGAGTTTCTAAAGGGTATTTCACACACCTGAAAAATGTGCTTTCAGGTACTCTGCAGACCCAGTTGGGCACTGCAGCATTGGCGTGCATTTTGCTTGTTCCCAAGGTCATTTTTGTAACTCTGTGGTATAGGTGGGGTTTTTTTTGTTTGGTTTTGTTTTTTGTGAAAATTTTGTTTCTGAGCACAATTATGTGCAAAGACTGTCCCCTGTAGTGAATTATTGAGTTTAATTGGATTTGAAGAATATACAGGGCCCTAACTACCATATAGCCTGGAATACTTTCAGTAAGCATTTTTTAAAAAATTATTGAAAATACTTTATTTCCTTCAAACTTCACTAAACTTGTTATCCTTTTTAATGCCATGTGCTTCTCTGTTTATATAACATGAAGTTAGTTATTAGAAATGCATGTGGAATCATACTAAAAGTGTAAAAGGTTAGAAAATAAAAATACAATACTTGGTGACAAAGACTTGATCATGTTTAGTATTGTTTCGTTAATATGTTCTATAGTCAATATGCTGTTATTACTGAAATAGTTACATTCCTGGAAAGGCGTTTTTTGTCATGGATTAATACAAGGGGTTCTTTTCTGTTTACATTTTTGTATTACCAGTACACAAATCTAATTTTTCTGTAGTAGCTTTCATTCTCCTAATAAGCAGTTTATTTGTCTTTTTAAATGGAGTTAGTCCAACTGTTGAAGAAGGTGCTTCTTAAGTTAGATCAAAGAAAAAAGTGACAATAAGTAATAAAAAAAGTAGACAATAGTCTACTGTTCTGCATGTAACTGTAAACAAACACCCAGCTTCCCTAAATGTACTGATATATTTCTGTATGGATATTTGTGTGCAATGCAGTTTAAAATTATGATGGTCCATAAATTTATGTGCTTGGTATAAAGAAAAAATAGTCTGTTAGTTTTACGGTGACTGGGTGCTTCTCTAGGTCTGCTGTAAGAGCTGTGTTTGTAGACTTTTGCCTTTGGAGTTCTCTGCTTATGGAGAATCTCATCCCTCTTCAGAGCTGGTCTGAAATCGGTGGCATCCTGTGTCAGTCCTGCAGTGTGCTTGTAAAGGTCAGATGTGTAAGATCTGGACCATATATATTAACACAAAATGTGACTGCTTTAGCAAGGAAAGAAACTGAAAAGATGAAGTCATTGAAAACATAAGATATTGAAATTGGTGTAAACAGAGTGTTCGTTTCTTTAGTTGTCCTCAGGAGGTCTTCACATGTAAGCAAAAGTTGCGGACTGAAGGTTTAGTGTGTTGTTGGTTTTTTGTTTTTTTGTTCTCTTTTAAAGACTTTATGAAAGCAACAGGATTTGTTTTTTATATGAATAAATTAATTTAAGCTTGCTTTGGTGGGGGGCTGACACTGCCTGGTGATCTAGCTAAGTAAGGAAAACAAAAAGCTGTTACCGTTATTTCTTGTTCTCAGAAATTTATCAAAGAATTTACTCATTTTCATTACAATTTCACTATATTCACAATATATGTCACTATTTCAGTCTGATCTGTGGCATTGCCAACTTACAGCACTGACCAAAATAAATACGATTAAAACCTTTTTTATATTGTGCAAATAATGATGGGGAGTTACAGTGAAGTAGACACAACATAAATATTTTGTTTACATACCGCATAACATACAGCAACAATATAAATGTACAGGATCGTTAATCTGATTGTTTTACTAGATGAAACTTTTAAGGGCATTGTACAGGATTCTGTAGGAGGCCACCAGGTACAAGTGACTCTCAGGCCTGCATCTTTTTTCTCACAGCTCTTTTTTTTGTTCAGATGGTATGTGTTTGCTATGGTCTGTGGCTTCATAGACTTCCTGTATTTCTTGACTTGGCAGCTGCCCATCAGGAAGACACACGTCTCCTGACCAGCTTGGGGGGCTTTAAGGTGCGTGGGTACTGCTGGGTTGCTGGCCTGGCAGAAGACACTGCTACTATGAGTAGTCAGCTGTCCGGCTGGGAGGCACAGGCTAACTCTGCCTCCAGTTGGGCCAAATAGCGCAGGCTGCTTTGCAGTCACCTGTAGGCCAAGGAAGAGGCAGGACGAGGTGTTTGGAGGTATTTTAATGAGAGGTGGAGAGAAGACCTTTTGAGCATAGGTAGTCAAATTGCGAAGGGAAGGAATGTGAGTATAGCGTGAGCTGGGTGCATTCGTGCCTTGGGTGAGGAGGCGGGAATGTGGGAATGTTGGTGAACACTGGAAGGGCGGATGGGGTAGATACTGTAGAAGGAAAAGGAGGGGTTATATAATCAAATGCTGATAAGTTAGTCTTTAATGGCCAACTCCCTCCTTTAAATTGGTCACTGGATATTAATTGACTTGTGGCCTAGATGCTGGGTCGCTACCCAGTGAAGGCTGTCATTATTTGTAAAGTGCTGGGTGGTCTCTGACGTGACTTGCACCATCTACTTTCTACAGTGAGGTTCTAATTTACTGGTACAAACCTTCTAGTGGTTCTTCTGAATCTTTGCTTGCACTAGCAGTGCTCCATGAACAGAATTAATTTCTGTTCTGTTAGTTTATATTTTTCATTAACACTGAATTTACCATTTTCATTTTGGTTTTAAAAAAATCTATCATCATCACAATTACTATTACTTTTATCCTTATATTAAAATGTTATAAAGGCATAAAATTGCATATAATCAAATGAAGGATTTTATCTCTTCCTTTAAGAGCTTGCAAGGAGAAAAATCTCATCTTGGAAAATATTTCTTCATAGGCATTGCTATACTTAAGAAAGCTAAGAAGGATACAGTTGTGTTACAGAAAGGGTTTCTTCAAATGCTGTTGTCACTTTGTGAAAATTACTAATGTTTATGACTATTTTGTATGTTGATTATATGAGACATGCATAAATTTTATTCTGTGTGTGTATATATATATATGGATGTCAGCTTAAGTTTGGGATAGGTTATGTGGACTTTCTGTCCCACCTCTAATATTACATATTTGTTAAGGATGAATTTTCAACAAGAGAAGAAAAGAGTTAATGTGGCAAACTTCCAAAAATTCTAAGTAAGTTTTTTTTATACCTATAAACACAAAGATTTAGAGACCAAGTTTGGATCTTATGGGTGGAAGTAGGTGCAAAGTACTGTTTCCTTTTGACAGTTCTTGATCACATGTCATATGAAACTGTTGCTTGTCCTGGGCCTTAGGCTGGTGTAATTTGGAAAGAGAACTTTAAAACTCAGCCTGCTCCAAGCAGAGTATGTAAGATGGCTGTTGTTTAAAACTACTCCGAGTTATGGAATGTAAGTTGTTCTGATCAAAACAGTTAGTGGACACAGGGCAGGTAAATTAGTCAAAGATGTGGGCAACTATGTTTTTCATGTAACTCTGCAATTTGCCATGTTACGCAGATATTATACAGCTACGTAGTTTCTGTTTCTGCTATGATTGGATTGATTTTGCTTTTTTTTTTTTTTTTTACTAAAAGATAATGTAAATTTGTGTTTAGCAATAGTGCTTATTGCCACTCTTTTGAGCTGTTAGCCACACTGATGTCTCCAGAGAATAAAAACAACATGTTATTTTAAATGGGTACATATATCTTTTCTCTACCTCTTGCCATACCTCAGTGCATAGAGGAGGTGGAAAAAGAGCATAGGTCATCATTCTTTCCTGCTCATGTACATCAGAAATTATTGCTGTTATCTTGCATAGCAGCTTGTGGTATCCATTTTCAAGCAGACAGTCCTGATGTCCCCTTGAGTGGCTGCTGTGATGCTAGTGTTGCCCTCCAGTAGTGATATGAGCTCTGCTTTTAGGGTATTGGTGGCAGTGAGGGCTTGTTGGGAGGGGAGTGTTTGGGGTTTTTTGTTTGTTTGTTTTGTTATTACTTTTTTTTTAATCCTGGAGATTTACTTTCATGGACACCTGCATCAGGGTTCCACTGACCACATTAGCTGCACAGAGACAAGCTAACAGAATGTAGTCTTAAAAATTGCCTAGTTCTGGTTTTGGTTTATTTATTTATTTTTAATAGATCAAGTTTGATAAGTTATTCGTATTGCCTTATGGTTAACTTTCTGAGAAAGATGAGGTTTTTTCATTTGCCTTCCTTTTAAATTTGTGGAGGTTGTCACGCATACCCAGACAAGTCCCCTTGTAGACTAAGCAGGAAGAACAACACAGAGAATATACAGGATAAGACTCCACACATTTAAGCAAGTATTTTTGATATTCTCCCCCCCCCCCCCCCTAACTTTTAGAACGGGAGATCAAGTCTTGTCACTTAGGTAATTTTCAGGGTTTAACAGTTGCGTTGTCTTCTTGGAAGTTATTTACACATGGAGATAAATAGGGGTTTTGGCTAGTGCTTAAAATGGAACAGCAATTTAATGAGAATGATCAAAATTAGTAAAAACTTCAGAAGGTCTCAGAGTAGTATGTATGTGGATACTAAATGAGGAAGAGAGAGAAAGATCAGAGGATCTTAGTGCGTTTTAAAATGAAGGTACATGATGATGAAAGATGTTGTTATTTTTGTGGTACTTTCTTGAAAGCTGAGTAGGGACATTTTGCCAGGAGTGGTCCTAGAACAGGAGAGCTTTCGTAGTCACAGGTTGTCATGTAGAATGTTTATGGGTATATAGATTTTATATGCAAAAAGCGTAATTGAAAGAGTATTATGCCTTGATGATCAAGGAGGCAACGATAGATTAATGCAGCATGGAAAGTAAAATGGGAGAGTTCATCAAAGGATGATACCAAAAGTTACAAGTGTTGAGACAGGTAGATTTGTGGGGTAAAGTGAGTGCAGAAGAGACTGTATTATGCTTGAAAACATTTCCCTCGACAATGAGAAATTCTTGTGTAATCAAGAGACATAATCAAACAAAATTATGATAGTATCATGAGGATACTGGGTGAAAAGAGTACAAATAACATGGAGTTAATAATAATGACACAGGAGATGTATGGCTGATTATGAACAATATAAAATTGACAGTTAAGGTTGAAAAATAGAGTGTAAGAAAGCAAGTGTAAAATGCTTCATGGTTAAGAAATTTTGTAACATGATCAGTAAGGGAAAAAGAGAATCCTTAGTATAGATTTGGACCTTTTGTCAAAGAGGGAATGGAGAGGCATTTGAAAACAAATACTGTTAAATTAGATTCTGCCAAGGCTCAGATTGTTCATAGGTTGCTGTCTCTTAAAGTGGGAACTGAAGTGCCTAAAAAGATGTTAAATTCCAGAAGCCATCTAGTAGGGTATTTGAGGCATTATCTATGTAATGTTTTATATTTATTTCCTTATAGCCAGGTTGGGTGTTTTGTTTTGTTTGGGTGTTTGTAGGGTTTTTTTGGGGGGGTGGGGTGGTGTTTGGGTTGGTTTGTTTCTTTGTGGGTTTTTTTAAGTAATTAAAATGGTATTAAAAAAAAAAAAAAAGTTTCTCAGAGAATGTACCAGTTAGAGTTTGTTTGTTCTTTTTACTTTTAAACATAATGTATTGCTGTTATGGACCTCTCTCAAATTTTAAGTGCTGATCAGTTCAGAGACCACAACTGTGTGCCTGGCAATAATCCAGCTCCTGCTACACGAGGCAAGAACATCTTCCCTTAGAGGAAGGAAATCCCATGGAAGTATGTTTCTGCAAGATCATGCCAGTGAACAACAGTACTTACTTGCTGGATGTGACTGACAATGTTGCTTTACCTTTTTTCCCTTTGTATCTCAATCTTCATGCATGTTTCTGTGCGCTCATGTTCAAATGTTAATGTAGATGTTAATTGAGGAGTCAAAGAACATACAGACTCCAACATAAACAAAAAGTAAGAGAAATAAAATGTTGATCCAAGTGTGAAATGAGGTCATCTTTAGGACTCATTTTTCCCTTTTAACTTTCGTATAAAAAGATAGGTAGGTATGCTTTTTATCAATAACATTGAGCAAGTGGCATGTTTTTGAGCAAGTGGTTGATCTTCCACCACTTTTTCATGTGCTATATTAGTGCTTCAGAATTTTAAAACTGGTTCTCAGATGTCTACTGCCTCTTGTGATACTGTCTTTAGCACTTTTCTTAATAATCAAGGCTAAAATGCAATGTATGGGTGGAGTTGTGTTGTATTCCATTTCCAGTTGCATATACTTTGACCTATGATTGGGAGGTTATCAATAGAGAAATAGTCCTGAGTCTGAACTGCTATAGTTACCTAACAGTTTGAGAACTGCTACCACAAGTGTTTCTCACTCTCATGATAAAACAGATATATCATAATCTTAAAAAATATTACATATTCATATTCAGTAATGCAATGCAGTATGTGAAATTGACCTTCCCTACAGTTGACAAGATTTTTTGGTAAGAACGCCTTACAAAAGGGATTTGGTCGAAACGGTGTTTATTTTCCTATACTGTAGTTTTCACCTTGAAGGTTGAAGGCTTGTTTTCAATTTAACAAAATGCTACTTACAACAATTTTTGTTGGCTTGAAAATGGATTGTTGGAGTTGTATTTTGCAGTTGTATAGCAAGTGTAATATTTCATACCTGAGAAACTTGATTTAATTAAAGATATTTTGGAAAGTCCTTTACTGAAAAGGAAATGATGGCAGTGGAAGACTGCTATAGCAATGGAAGAACTTCACTGTCTGCTAGCTGGCACTAGGTGTTTTGTGTCTGTAAGCATCTATCTTGGAAGTATGGATCCAAGAAACTTCTTAAAAAGGTGCAGTTTCTCAGCTTGGAATAGGAAGTTTTGATATCTCCTGTCTCATTATGTTAAAGTGGTTTGGAAGTTTAGATTATAATTAGAAAGTTCGTTTGTTCATAGTAGTAGTTGTATGTTTGTGTAGATAAATTAAACCTAAATGCCAGTGTCCCTATGAATTTGGGATATGATTATCACCAAATTTTAGTTGGAAGTTTTCCTCTAACCTTTCTCAAGTTTATCCTTCTCAATCTCTTGCTTCTGCATTTTTATGTATGTTTGAGGCCACCCCAATTATGTAGGGTTTTTTTACCTGTTTGTAAACTTTCCCTAGAGGTACTAGTCATCATGTATTTAGTCCCTTATTTCAGCACTGGAGTAAGCAGTATTGTTGTACGTACAAAAAGGTAAGCAAGTCTACTTTTCTTTGACCATTCTAAAAATGATTGATATACTGTAGCATTGAGAGCAATCAGTTCTAGGCTTTACCTTACACAGTCATCTCAAAAATAAGTAAGTTACTTCACCTGTAGTTAGAGTGGTTTGCTGTTGCCGTGATTCTAATTTTACATGTTGCTCATGAACACAAGGAGTCAGTTGCTTTCCTGCAGAAATAGTGAAGAGGCTACTTTAGTACTTTTACTTTTTAATCAGACACCATAAGGACAGCAGAAGTGTCAAATTTATAGCCAGTATAAAGCTGATGATGTCTGCATATCTCTTGTGAGGAAGATTAGGGAGGAATTATAATTAAGCTTCTATGCAGTGATGTTTTACCTGTCACTTAAAGACTGGTAGTGTGTGTCTCGAGCAGGTGAATAATACTACTTCCCATAGATTTTTAAATTAGAAGTGTTCTCTGAGCGGGACAATCAATGGTGCTAGTGTTCCCTGGTTTCAGAAAAGTTTTCAGTGTGTTGCATTTTATGTAAGGTGTGTGTACTAGTAAATCTACCTAATAGTAATTTGATTAATCCAAAGTGTGCTTATGTTGCTATTGCACATTTGAGAACTACCCTATATACCAAATACGCACTATATAAAAAAGATTTAATTCTGGTAAAGGTATAGTTCTGAATAAGCATTTACTACTAAACGTTAAATATGTAATAAGACTTTACAACATGTACTTCTTAGATCAAATAAGATTTGTAGAAAGTAAAAATATTTTAAAGATATGCATTGTGTTACAATAATAAAAACATCTCTGAAGTGAATCATATATTTAAATGTATTATTATTTGCAGATTATGGTTGGCATAATAGAATTTTATGGTAGTACAATTTTGGTAAGAGTGGCTCTTACTGTGATGTTCTTTGTAATATGGGTTAGAGGAAAAATATTCTCATTGGCTTTTAAAGAAAACCCTTAAACTCTAGAAAAATTTGGAACAGTTTAGAACAATTCATTTATCTATAGTTGAAATAATCTAGTTTAACCAAGAATAATTTTCTTTTGTTCTAAAATTTTCTTTTGTTTCCTTTGTCAGAAGCCCTTATTTGAGGGACAATTTGTATAATTACTCAAAATTAAAAGGATAAGGATTCTTGTTCTGGGGTTTTGCTTTAATTATTTATAGTTACGGACAGAGGTAAGTTGTCTTGCATTTATCCTGGTAGAAATGCGGCTAACAGTTCCTTACTTACCTCTGCCATTATAGTAATTTCAGACTTTGTTTTATTTCCAGAACGACTTTTGGCTGTAGCAGACTACTGCAATTTGGCAAGGTCAAGGCTCTATAGTTAGAGAAATGCCTTCCGTTTGCCCCATTGTTACATTCCAATTTGTCTACATTTTAGGTAGTTAAAAACATCTTTCCCTTTCTCTCTCCTTTATTTGCATTCTTCAGGTTAATTTGACAGCATGTCAGAATGATAACTAAATATGAATGGCACCTATGCCACTGTCAAAAGAGCAAGGAGTAACATATGCTGTAGCCAGGATGATACATAAGTTCTTTCCGGAACTCAGGAGTAGTGATGGTGGGGAAAGAACAGTTTGGTTTTTCTGAAGACCTTCCTGTTCTGAAATTTTTGCAATTGTGCTGGTTCCCCCTTTTCCTTTTTAAACACAGGAAAGTGAACAAATACAGCGGAAGTTTCCCATCTTTTGATGAGGGGGAGGAGGAAGTTGGCTTCTGTCTTCCCTAACTCATCTTGTGATACTAAGAGCTCATGACCCTTGTCTGGGATGATCACTTCCTGCCTCTTAAACTCTAGAACTGTTGGGCTGTTGGAAAAATTGGTAAAGCATTGCTTTGATTTTTCTTACTTCTTTTTAGGAAATGGGATTTAATAGGACTTTGTATTTCAAACAAACACACACACACCAGCCCCCCCTCTTTTTCCCCAAGATCCTACGGAATTTAGGAAATATCTGAATTACTTATCTGATTTGGTATTTGGATGTTTCCTTAAAATGACCCAAGGCTTTCCCTGTAGTTCCTAGACATACTCTGAGTTGATGGTGAATATATAAAGAGGTAGAAATAGGGGACCATTCATCTAATTTCCTAGGAACTTCTGTGAGCTACTAAGAACAGTTGGTTTTGCAGCATATTTTTAAGTAGCTTTAAGAATAATATTTTTTTCTACTGCTTTTTCACATGATATAAAAATGTAAAATTCTATTTTTTTAATTCTAAAGGAGGCAGTCTGGAAGGTAAAAACTGGAAGAAGTTTATCTGCCTGTTATAAGCTGTTCAGTAGTGTATTTTCCAAGAGCCATATTTACATGCACTGATAAAAGATGAAGTTTTGTATAAAGACGGTACAAGAGATGAGTAGGTTTTTTCATCACTGTTTTCGTGGAGGACAAAAAAAAACCAACCAAAAACCACCAAAAAACCCAACAAACAAACAACACCCCCCCCCCCCCCCCCCCCCAAAAAAAAAA
>KL279045.1:0-23231 GCA_000699545.1 Podiceps cristatus | reverse complement strand
ACCCAAAAAAAACCACCAAACCCAAAAACCAGTACAGTAACATGCTGATACTTGGGCTTTTTGCAGAAGCACCATTATAAGTACTGTGAAGTGGAAGAACATAAAATGGTTTCTGGATAAGTTTGGGGAGAAAAAAACGGGGAGAATATAGTTTGGGCATTTCTAAAGCGTGTTTTAAAATACGGAATATTTGCAGGAAAATAAAATCCATACTAGGATTAGTCTGTTGCTATTTTCTTATCTAATGCTGCAATCCCTGATGATGGTATCAAAAACTGTGCAGAGTATTATGATATGATGATTTGGGATTATATTTTCATATGAGACTAGGAAAGATGGGAGTGTGGAGTTTATTTTCACAAAACATTAGTACTGTGAGTTGTTAACTTGTGTTTAGAAGCAATGTCAAGTTGTAACCAGCTATGGCTATTGAACACCTTAGTCTCAGAAATTAGAATCTTAGTTGTTACATTTTCAGATTGCAGTTCATTGGAAAAAATATTAATAGGCTGCTAAAATGAAGTACACCAGCATTAAGATCCATGTAGTATTTTCTTCTATATGGCACTTGCAAAATATAAAAGTTTTAATGTTCTAGGAAGCGTTACATAGTATATGCTAGTAAGTAATTTTTTTTTTTTTTTTTTTTTACTTTCTGTACTTAACTAAGACAATGGGAATTACCTGATTTAAGGCTTCATGATGAAACTTGCATGTAAATAGTTATTGTTCAGAATGCAGCAAATTAGGTAGCTTAATCGTGATTTAAACTATTTGGTTTTTCCACACTAATGGAAAATGGTAAGGCAATACTGGAAATTTATGACAGAGGAAATAAATGCAACTCATGTTTTTTGTTTGAAGCTCCAGAAATCTGCTCCTGTATATTTTGGGAGGAATTGGTTCCATCACAATGGAACAGAATAGACTCTCTGTCTGATTATATTGGTATTAGTGTCAGATTATAGATAAGATGACAAATGCTGCTTGTATGTCATTTTTATGCTTCTCCGGTAGTGAAGCCACACCTGTAAGACAGAGCATCCTTTAAACTTGAAACACCTGTAGAACTAGTTGTTCAATTATATTCAATTTCGAACACTGAAAGAAGTGTGGTTTTTCAATGACTTCTATTTCTCGTTCGGCTGTGATGTGGTTTTGAATACTGCAGGTGAGAGAAAAATAAGGAAGTTGTGCACTTGATATTTTTTTAATGATGTTATATAGTGGCCTATATGAGATATAGTTAAAAGATTAAATAAGAGATGAATATTGCAGATTTCATTTAAATGTGGACATTATTAAAAAGGGGAAAGATAAAGCTGTAGAGGACAAACTTTAGTGAAAGTTACAGCATTGCTGCAACATCTGTAACAGTCTTTCAGTAAACTTTTTATTATGGTATGTGTCAGTTTTAACGGAAGTTATGGCTAGTTACAGTTATGATTAAGAGGAGAATCTTTTATTTTCTAACCACTTTTTTATTCTGCTTCATTAAAGAGTATCTCAATTCAAAATATTTAATAGGCAAAAACAGTTACTGAAGTGCCAGTTGCAAAAAATTGAATGTTTTTTATTAATAAGAAAATAAGTCAATATGGAATTGCTATCATAGCCATTTAGCAATGATTACTGTAAATGTTCAAGAAAAAACACACAGTGCATCTGAAATGTTAACTTTTTTCCTGAGAGTTAAAATGAGAAATTTATCTTGTTTCCATAAAGTCATATGTATAAACGTTAACGACTTTCTTTTCTTTCTCCAAAGTGGAAGTCAAATTCAAAAAGAAACTTTGGAGCATATGGCCAGCAAAGCATTCAGACTGTGAAAATAGTGCTTTTGGGTTTGTCCTCTAGATAGATACCTTGGCTGTTCACAAATCTGACAGATAAGGGGTGGACCAGTTCAAGTCTTGGACAGGTAAACTGTTATACCATTTAGATCCTGTAAGGAATACTGCATGTAAGCTAAGTAGCATTATTATTTCTGAAGTTTCCATTTATGTTTCAAATGATAGTTTTATGTTTGTATCCATTATTTAAGGTTAGTTTACCTCATTTAATTTCACATTTTCTTAGAGCTAAAATAATAACTTGTACTTTCAGTATCAACCAAACTAAGAGTTCTTGCAGTTTATTACTGTGTATATACATAACTCAGACTAGTGTAGTTTTCAGCAAGTTAAAGTCACTTGTTCCATCTGCCTTGGTATGTATAAAATTACATATATATTGAGATATCTATCAGTTTGTCTGTCTGTCTTTTGACTTGTAGAATTATAATGGCAAATATTTACAATTTTTAACAGTACTACAGGTGCTTTAGCACTTCATTAGTGCTGGTGTAAATGTTCCCTAGCAGCTCTTTTCATACATGTGGCATCTTCAAACTGCTCAGTCCTTTGCACTAAGGTTAGTGAAGTTTCTGGGTTTTGAGCTGGGAATGCTGGGTAATCTGGCATTGAAGTAGTGTACAGTAACAAAAACTTTTGCATTTGTCACATGTTTGTAGATTAGTGTTTGCAGCTCTTTTGGGGTATTTCAGCTTGCAGAAATGGTTGAACAAATGGTTTTGGAAGGATACTATCTAACAAATACATAATATAAAAAAATGATCAATTGTGTGAAGAAATGAATGAGATAATCTTGCCCTATGACATTGTGTATTCTTTACAACCATTCAAGCTTTTGCAGCATGTGACTACCTTTAGTAATTTTTCTCGTTTTAATCAAATACAGTTTAAAAAAGGTATTTCACCCTGCATATAAACTGTATATCCAAATGTGCAATCTCAAAGCATATTGCATTCGACGGGGAATAGGTTACCTATTGATTTACACAAGACATTGATTTAGGAATAAGTCGCAGTCTCTGTAATTTACTTTTCTTTTTTGAAACATCTTGAAAATATGATTGAAAAACATTACACATGAATTCATTATTAATTGTGGTGGTTCAGTAATAAACGATACATGATGAAAGAGTGCTCACTACCTTAGTCTTTAAACATTTCTAATAACCATTGTTTATTTCTCTTACTAATCCCCAATGCAACTCCTGTGCCCCTTGGGCTCAAGAGACAAGGTGTTACCAGATCTGTTGTAGCAGAGTGCTCCAGGGCTCTGCTACTTGTGCTTTGTTATGGCTTTCAGTGTTTGTTAGTATGTTTATAGGGGAAGATAGTTAAATTGCTTCACTAAAAATGTGTGGTAGTATAGAGGGGATCTCACTAAAAATGTGTGGTAGTATAGAGGGGATCGGTTATGCTGTAATTACTTCTAGAAAATGCAGAACTAACTGGGCAGTTTCAGGTATCTGTCAATAATTGACAACACTGGAGAAAATACCCGGAAACAAATCAGGATCAGAGCTTCCTTTATTTGACTAGACATTTATTTCAAGAGAATTAGAACAGGAAAAACAAATTTTACTGCAGTAATGGGCAGAAATTACTATTGTGTGTGTTTTTTCTAACTCACTGTAGAAAATAAACTAACGAATAACATTTTCTTCTATCTGTGGTGCCTTTTGGTATTTTCATTGAAGTGGTTATTTGTAACTTTTAATGTTACACTGCTATTTGGAACCTTTTTTTTTTTTTTTTTTTTTAACATAAAGTTGAAGGTCTCGGTCTTCTGTTCATGGTTCCATGATTTTCTTGTGAAAGAAAGTCAAACATTTTTACAGTCAAAGCCAGTTAAAATGAATTCTGCTAAGTTTCATAGGTGTTGGATCAGGCTTTCTAAAAAAAATAAAGATTTGAAATCTGATATGCTGGCAAAATTCTAACCTTTGGCTCCAAGTGCATGATTTAGTTAGGGTGTTTTTATATTTTCATGTAACTAGCTCTCTGGCCAAATAATTTGTCTTTCTGAGCAGATACTTAGATATTGCATGGTTTATCTGATATTTGGTACACGCTATGTTTTTGAAAGTAGAAGTTTGTAGTAGTAAGCTGCTTGGTTATAAACGTGGTGATATAAGAATTTCCTCTGTATTTGCACATCATATCCTTTACCATTACTTTTCACTTCTGCTTCAAGCAGGCAGCAACTGCAAGTGATTTGGAGAGGGCCAGATGGCTCCTGTCAGGTCTAGGAAGCAGGCAGGTAGTAGAAGTCAGGATCTACCTTTTCATCCTAAGGTTGCTGCAGAGGCAACTGGGAGACTTTCCCTTTGGGTTATTTGTGCACATATACGTGCACTGATACTCAGTTATGGCCTTTTAATGTAGAATCTGCTGGTTATGACTGAAAATACAACATTCTTCCTAAAAGTATGTAATGGTTGAGATGTACCTTCCAGTAATGATCATTTTGTCATTTATTTGTAGAGTTGTTCTGACTGAGATCTGCTTCCCATTGAACGGAGTATTGTAAAGACATGCAATAAACTTTTTCCAAAGGACTTGACTTAAATAAGCAAAGAGACTTGAACCAAGCTGCTATACATGGAATCATCCTGTAGGCCGTTACAGGGCTCTCTGTGTAGCCCTTATATTTCAGGTCTCTATTCCAAATGCATGGATAGTTGAGATGAGCTTTCTAGTGCACACAATTGATTTCATGTATTAAACAGTTTACTTTTAAAGTTATATAAGTAAGCATAGCCCTCAGACAAATAAAAAATGAGTATTCAGGCTGTTAATATGTATTCAAATGTCAACAATTCTTAATATAAATTACTAAAAGTAGTCTAGGGTTTTTTTAATGTGCTCCCATTTACTTATCTCACTAGTTGCACTTTGTACTTCTGTCAAGAAAATAGCGTGCAAATTGTAGTGGTGAAGTTTGTTTTTTTTGTTTTGTTTTAACTGATATCCCGAGTATATACTTTCTCAACCAGTTGTTTTCCTAAGAATACACTCATGAAATCAGAGTCTTTTGCTTCCAGAAAGACCATAATTGAGAATTCAGTATTTGAAGAGCCCAGAGAGCAAAATAGATTGTGAATACCGTTTTAAAATATTATAGTAATGACTTTCCTGGATCTGTCCTTCTCCTTTCTCTCCAGAAGAACCACAAATAAAAAAAACCCAAACCTTCTGGAATGAGGAGGACCAGGAAGTTTCAGTCCCAAAGCAGGAAGTGATTACTGTTTTAGTAAGTCATAAACTGGAAGAATGGCTGAAAATGAAAGTATAATTTTTTTAGCTACAACTAGGCACTCCTGTAAGTGCCAGTTCATCTCATTTTTTCATATGAACTTCAGTTTATTTTGTTTTCCTCCTTGATAGTTCCATTGATTTCTGGAGCATAACTGAGCAGTTACGCTATTGTGCACTTCTTAGCACCAGCCTACTTAATGGCTGTTCGTGCACCTGTTGGTGTGCAAACAAAAGAGCAACATATCGTGGAGTTCTGCAAACTGCCATCCTTAACTTTCAATCAAAATACACCAAAAAGGAAGAAGAAAATTTAAACTGGAAACATTCTGTGTACCAATAAATAGGTCAGTTATAATTCATATGAAATACTTTAGATGACCAGATGGCTACAGAGTTTTATCTGCATAATTTGTATTTTGTATGTACATCTGAGGGCACGAAATAGCTGTGAGCTGTGAACACACTATATTCCTTTTGGGACCCAAAGTAAAATACCCTTATAACAGAGGGACAAATAGTGGGGGAACTCAGAATTTATTGCTTTCATGAACACCTGTGCATTGGTTTTTGTTTTGCTTTTAAGTTGTCTGTATCTGAAAGTGATGTAAGCAGCATCTGGTTATTCTTATTTAGTATGCCTATGCTGCCAAAAAATCAACAGATTCCTACTGTACTGCATTTCAGAACTAATGAAGACATAATTATATCCCTGAGCAGGAAGAAGGAATTATGCTTTGTTGGGGACTAGACTAGAATAGTAAGAAAGTAAAAGAGCAAAAGAGTATTTTGAACCAAGTAAGAAAAGTGATTGCTTCTGTCAAAGATCTGGTATTTCTATTTGTTGCCAGTTGACTGAAAAAATAATACAGTAGTAGAACTTGCATTTCTTTTGAAAATACGAATGGCTTAGGTAGAAGCAGAGTCTTTTACCCTTTAAATTTTATATATCTGTTTTGCATTTTTTCACCTTCTGCTTGAAACTGATGTACTGATTTGTAGATTCTCATGAAGATTATTAAAAATTAGATGATAATTAAAAGCAGGATAGGTTCTTCATTGACCTTGTTGGTTTGTTTTACGTATATTTTTGAAAAAGTCTGAAAATTATTTAAGTCTAATGTGCTTGAAAAGTCATTTAATTTCCCGAAAAGTAATTTAATTTTTATTTTTTTTTTTTTTTTTTTGTAGGGAGCATATGCTTTTCAAATAAGTAGTGGTAGAAATGCATACAAGTACTTATTTTTATTTCAGTATTGGGGCTTGTAGTGAGTGAAAAGGGCTGGGGAATCTCTGTCCTTGGAGATTGTCAAAACTTGACTGTACAGGGGTTGGAACTACCTTTCTGAAGTAAACCCTGCTTTGAGCAGGCAGGGGACGAGGTCACCTTCAGGGGTTTCTTCAAACCCTGTTATGCTGCGATTAGAAGATTGTACCTAACTTTACGTAAAAATATTTACCAGGTTTGTGTCATCTTTCTGGTAGTCAGCAATCATGCGTGTGCCACCAGTGGGTCTCGTGTCTTCTTGCTCTTGTATATTCCTTTTCTTTGGACAATATTGTAAATTGATCATGAGGAGATCATGGAGGTAATTGCTGATAAATGTTTCATTCTCACAGTGTGCCAGCTATTACGATGCAGGTAACAGTTCAGCTGCCTGATGGTTCTGTTCTGCCTCAAGAAGCCTAGTTGTCTTATTCTGGTAATGGATTCCTCTAAACTTCTCTTGTATTATCAGTGGTCATTGGACAGTCAAACTGGGTTGCTGATTGAACTGGAAGATCTGTAGATTAAAAAGTAGGTTTTGGTCCAGTTAGCCTACTTAGAGGTGGAAGATGGTAGGATGGCTGGTTTAGGGTCAGTGTTTTCTTAAATCAGTGAAAACTGATAGCAAAGTTGTATCTTCAGGGTGGAAACAGCAATTGTGAGAAGTCATCATATGGCATCTGTATAATTTTAAAATTTCTGCATAGGATAGCTTGAATGAGATGGGAGGAGTAAATAATGGCTTCAGCATGTAGTATCTCTATTGAAATTTCCTCGGTGACTGTTATTTTAGATCCCTGTGACCATAAATAAAAATAATTCTGCACTAATTTTCATTTGTTTCGCAAGATGCATCTTCACAATGTGCTAACTAATAGAAACTGGCAGTTTGCTCACCCTTCAGTGTAGTATGTGATGATAGTGATTTAAAGTAATTACAAAGTTACTTTGTGTTTTTCTGGTTTACTTTTGCATAGTAAATGTAAGATTGGTTAGAGAGTAAGTCTTACAAAAGGCACATTTTGTTGTAACTAAGTTTTGAGCTTCAAATTTTGAAGCCGACTCCCCCCCCCAACTCAATCTAATTTACTCTGTTTTAGAGCAAATGACAACATCAGAGGGACAGTTCTTACTGGGCATCCTACAGCCAATTCCCTTTAAAGTATTCGTGTATTTTACCCAAGCTTTTTGCTGTATTTTAAAAAAATAAATCCTTAAAATGACTGTGTAAGTGAGCTAATACATATAAAATGTGATACTCACAGGTGGAAAATAAACATGTCATGTTTCTCAGATACCTAAATTTATCCTGTTGGAGAACTGGGAATTAGCTCCTTTAACTGAATTGAAGGCAATGCTGGATCTTAGTCATGGTATTTCATGAGATAATATATCCTAAAATTGCAAACAAAATATTTGAGAAAATACTAAGTTTTCTGCAGTTTTTTGTGGCTATCTGTAGGAAGTTTGGATTTGGAGCAGGGGGTATGGGGGGGGGTGTATCAAGATAAACTCTTAAAAAGAAAAATAAAATATGGAAACATTAAAAAACCCCAACAAAAAACAACCTCTAGAACTTTTAAAAAGTAGATTTTTTTTTTTTTGTCTAAAATAATTTGTAACCTATGTATGCAGTGTAAACACATAATCTCAATTGGCTGATGTTATACTTGGCAAAATTAAGCTAACTGGAGGAATATTAAATGTGATTAGTGGATGTTGGGGGACATAGCCTGGTTTAGATAAAACTGAAAGTTTCGTGGTCTGAATTACCTAGGCAGGATAGCATTGACTCAGTTTGGGAAAATTCAAGTGGCTCTTTCCCATTCTGAAGACTTTTTTTTTACATTTTTTTACAAATGACAGGTGCAAAATTACTCTGTTCTACATTGCCGAAATTCTGTTTTGATGTATTTGGACTATCAACTTCGTAGAATGTTCTTCTAGTCTGTAAAATGTTGGACATACATGTGGTGCTGTACAAGTTAATATTTTAACTTTAAACTGATTTTGAGTCACTGTATTTATAGGAAGAGGTAAATTAGCAATGTGAGGTCACCTGTTATAGGCTAATAATTTCCACAGTAGGAGTAAATAAAAGTCTGATAAAAACTGTAAGGCAGAGGGAGCAGAAAAGAGCAACCAGGTGGTCACCAGATTGCCCAGAGCAGGACCTGTGCTGGCCAGCTCAGAAGAGGGTTGGCAACTCTGCCTGGCAGGCATGCAGCCAGAAGTTAAGTGCTGAAGAAATCTAGGTGGGGTATTTAAGGGTAACCTGTAAGGAGGGAAAATGCAGGGTGAGGCTTGCCTTGCTACAAAGGTACAGGGGTTTAAAAGCACTGAAATACTCCCCCCTGCTGTTTCTGATGCAGCATTGGAATACCTAATGCTTCAAACCCCCACAATTTTACATAGACTCTTTTAATGCCTTGTTTTCATTTCAGCATAACATAGAAGATAAAACCCTAAACTATAACATGCCTCAAAAGTAGCTGACTTTGATTGTGACTCAGTAGCACAGGTTCTGTTTAGCTTTGCACCAAAGGCAAGACTTCTGCAGTTGTTTTGAGTAATGAATGTAACCTGTCCTCTGCAGAATACAGTACTTGTGGAGTGTATACTGAAACTGCTGAGATTTTTGTAAGTGAACTCATTAATTAGTTTGAATTGAAATGAATGACGAATTGGAATGAGAAATGTAACCTTCTGTTTCAGTATCTTCCTAACCTGAATTAACTTAGTGAATTAACTTACTGACGGTTGAGATAAATTATTCAAACTTCAGATACGGCCAAAAGATACTGAAATCTTTTATATAGTACCTTGAAGAATTTAGCTTGTGGTTATCCTCAGCTGCTTGCTACTATACATAATAGTCTCAAATCTATAGCAAAGATTAGATAAATAGCTAAGGTTGTGTTAACTGCGATTTCCTGTGACTTCAAAAGTAATTTCACCTGTTGCTTCTGCAGTTCTTGTGTGTGTAATTCCAGAGGTTGTAGTAAGTCAATCAGTTCTCCTTCATAGATTGTCATGTTTTCTGTTCATCTAGAGATTCCGTAGTTGTATGCTATCTCAGCAGGTAAAATAGCATGTCTGTTAAGATTCTCGTGAACACTGGTGATGGTAGGGCTGTTGTCCAGTAAATGCAGATAATAGGGATTTAGGAAGTAGAAATACTCCTTTCTTGCTACAGGAGAAAAGAAAGTATCTTTTTAAAGGACAGAGTGGGCTACAAATGCTAAAAACCCCCATGAATCAGAATGTTAAGCTCTCCTTATAATTAATAGAGCTCTATAGGACAGAGTAAAAGTTGTTTTAATATTTAATCTCTCGGTTTCCGTGCCTTAAAATGCATGGATTTCTTTTGAGCCAGTTCCTGGTATTTGGAGAAACTGCAACATTCCTAAAACAAACAAAACCCTTAATTTTGCTAATTTATTTCTGACTAGTTAAACTAGAACAGAGCTTAGCTTCTATGAATATGGTATGTGAAACAGGATAATATAAAAAAGTATTGGTTTCAGATTCAGAATCCTTTCTAAATCATAAATGCAACTTCACAAGAACCATTTAGATGACTTTATCACATTTTGTAGATAGGGAAGTATATCCGATTGTATCTATTACTTTTGTAAACAAACTGCGTAATGTTAATATACTACTTGAAGTAAAAGGGACATTAAGTGATTTCCTAAAGCATTTGAAGAAATCCATATGTAAACTGGGATTGAATTTTGTTCTTGCCAATTTTTTTCCTCATCGCACTTACTTTATTAGTGTGGCTTTTGCTACAGGGGGACTATGCACTACTATGGCAAGAGTGCAGCAACAGCGATCAGGAAGAGCACTAACTTTGGACGCTTCAAATTTGAACTTAAGAGTTGTCTTGCTATTTCATAAGGTCCTGTACCATGTTTCCTTTAATAATATGAAATTCTGTAAAGTCATTTTCTCAGGATAGTTTGGTCTGACAGTGGTTTTTTTGTGATTTTGGGTTTTTGTTGGGTTTTTTAATAGAAAACAGAAAAAAAGATAAGAGCGTGCCTTTTTAAAATGGAAAGTACAACATGCTAATTTTCCATAACCATCTTTAGCCTGTCTTGCCTGCTTAAGAATATAGTAACATGAAAGATGTACACTGATACATGTGCATCTTGATACCAATATTTTTTCATTTTATTCTTTTTGCCTAATAAGTGTTTCATAATCCTTAGAAAGTTGTTGTTTGATATGGGGTTTTTGGTGGTTTGGGTTTGTTTTTTTGTTTTTTTGGGTTTTTTCCCCTTGGTCTTTCCCTGCCTTCTTCCCCTCACCCTGCAAACACTGAGAGTGTTTTCTACATATTTTTGAGCGGTGGAAGTATTTTTCCTTCTTTACCTTATCCCCTCCATCACTTGCACACATTTACTGTTAAGTGATCAGAAGGCTTGAAAGTGTAATTTGAGAAAAGACTGGAATAAAAATGTTTTGTTTGGTTCTACAGAAGGGAAGACAAAAAAGATATGTGGTAGAGTTCTCTAGTATGTGAAAGGACCTGCTAAAATGCCTTTTGTGTCTGTTGGAGGTGGGACAAGGAGCAATGGAGAGAGTGATCAGAGCAAGTGCATTTATATTAAACGTTGTTAAATTTTCTAACATAAGCAGTGGGTAATCACTTCACTGTGGAGAATCGGTGGAATTGCTATCAATTGCATTTTTGAAACAGATCAGGCTAATGTTTACCAGGAAGGGATCCCTTCAGATTGGTACCTGCAAACATTGGGATGATGGACAAGATGACCTTTTCAAAGTTATTTCTAGCCCTGTTTTCTAGGTTTCCTATTTTTTGACTCATGTCCCAGCTTTTCTAAAACTCTATGGGTATCAGTGATTAAATAAAGTGATGTGCATTCATTGGTAGCCAACTACTTTAAGGAGATATTAAAAGCCTTTTTTCCCCTCTCTCCAGTTGTTTCATATTTCACAGAAAATCATAGGCAGATACCTCAGTTTCTATAGTATGTATGTTGATTTTTTTAAAAAATACTTTGTCAGTGTTCCATGATTTCTTAATTAAGATAGTGCAAATAATAATAAATATTGCAAGTAATGTGCAACTAATAATAAATATTCTTGTATGGTATACTATCAGATTAAAGCACAATGAAATGAAAAATATGTCAGTATTAACTTATTCATAATATGATCCATTCTACAATTGATTGTTTAGTCCGGCGGTGTTACATCCTCAGCATTTTAAGACAAAGATTATTAATTATACTGAACTCAGATCAGTAGTGTGAGAGCTACGAGGTTACATAAATGTAACTGTTACTGTGATTACTGTACTTGCAGTATGAAGTTTGAAGTGGAAGGCTGGCTGTGTTGGGAGAATCTGAGCTGATGCAATAGAAGGCTACTTCTTACCCTCCTTCTGTTGTGTTTGAATACTGTATGGTTATTTGCACTTGAAACTTACCAAAGTAGATGTTTCAGCTATTAGAGTAGCCCTTCCAATAAAATTCTGAGTAAATATGGTTTGTATCTGTATTAACATACAATGGTATTAACCACTTTTAATTCTGTTTTACTGCCATTAACGCAACTCCTGCATGGTGTTGAATTTCCTACGCCTCGTTTGACACGTCGGCAGCATTTTTTAAGTGATCGCACAAGCAAGACCAGTGCTACCTGAATTAAATGGGAGTTTTTGCTGTTACTGTCACAAATAATGATCCATAACTGCAGTGGTAAATCTGAAAGGTGCAAGGATAGGCAAGGTTAAGAAGAGATTTTCATAATTAGTAGGCAGGAAGTGCAAACTTGCTCTAAGGTAGCAGGAATACTATTTGGGAAATACAAAATAAGTTATTTCTTTAGTGTAATCTTTGGAATAAATTTATAAATGCTTCTAACTTGAATTGAGCAGTAGATTTTTATTTTTTTTTTAAATTTGCAAAACATGGTTACAAGATAAAAGACAAATGTATCCCAGCTTTTTTTGAGTGTACTATTTTGCATATAACAATGCAGCTGTTAAAACTGAAAGAGTATATTGTATATGATGATCTCAGTCTACTTTTCCCATTATTGCCTGTTGGCAGTACAGAAGATGGGTATGGTATATTATGTTAAATTACTGATATCTTAGAGCCATTATTTTAATTGAGGGCAACCCAAAGTTAAATGAATTAGAGCCTGCTTCTCCATGAATGTTGTTTTCTTCTGACACTGTGTCATGGTAGCTCATGTATGTGCTCACTCCACATTCAAAATTGGTGATCCCACTTGTCTATTCCATCAGTCTTAAATGCATTTCTTTTGTTAACACCAAATACAGTGTCAGTAGAACACTACTCCAAGCAGATATTGCAATCATTTGCTTGGTTATGTATGTGATGTGTGGAAAGGTGTATCTAATTGCTAATTCCTAGGTATTTTTAGTAGAATTGTATTAGTTTTATAAAGAAAGTTTTTCATGTGATTTCACTGTATGTCTGTCTTCTCCAAGAGCTTTGTAATCTGTTGGCCGAGTTCAGCCATGTTTGATAGAAAGAAATAAGCTTCAAATTGCAATAACTGATATGGTAATTAGCAGATACATACAGGAAAGAGACCTCAGAAGTGTTGGCAGCGAGGGAGAGTTAGAGACAGCTTGCACAATATGCATTCCAGGTGAAATGGCTTTTTTGACCCAGCAGCCCAGGCGTACCAGCTTGCACGGTTCTGTGAACCAGTTGTAGCACATGCTGCCCCTTGCCCGGTCGGCTGGAGAGCGGGCTACGGGGGGGCTGGGAGCACTCTGCGGATCTGGAGTGGGCACAGAAGGGAGAAAGCAGTGACTGGCAAGTGTGAAATGAAGAGACTTGAGGATGACTTAGAGTATGTTGAACTGTTGTGATAAGGATTTTTGCTTGGGCCAAAGGGAGAAGTAAACATGTTAAGGGAATATAAGGAATATAAAGCACAAATCCATGATTCATTATTTCCATTCCTCATGGAACAATTTTAAGAGCATTTTTTTTCCTGTTGTGTCTTCCCTTGCTTTTCTACTTGTTGGGGTTTTTTTTTTGTTTGGTTGGAGTTTTTGGTGGTTTTTAACCTGCTAGGGTTAAAGAACAAACTAAATTACAGAAAATTATCCCTCCTGCTCTTGGTGTCACAGGATACAGATATGAAAATGTATATAGTTCTATAAAACTACTAAATATTTGGCTTAGTATTTTGAAATGCCATGAGTAATTGGCACATGAAACCAAAGAACTGGAAGAACTGAAGTAACATCATGCTTGAAGAGCTTTCATTTTGTGTAACAAATATTTTCTTACTACAAAACCTAGATTTTGAGCAAACACTTACAAACCACTGCTTTACCAAGCAGATATTGCAGCAAGTTAACAAATCTTCCACCAGGGTGCAGTCTTTTCTAAGGATTTCACACACCTTCATCTAAGTATCTGCATTTTGCATGTAAATATTATTTTCTGCTGCAGCTATTGCAGACAATTAACTTTATTTTTCAATATGTATTTGGCTGTTTGTGTTTTCTCATCGTGTTTAATACCTGAGACAAAATTAGATGGGATCAGTTTAATGATAAAATAATGTAGAATCACCAGATTCCAACTGAGGAAAAAGTCTAGGTTTGTCTCACTCTTTTATTCTATAGAATGAAATACTTTCCCCCACCCTTTCTCAATCATTAAATACTGTTGCCTTGCATGGATAGCTGGACTCAGACTACAATACTGTAGGAGTGAACTTTCTCCAAATAAGTTAATAGGGTGTTAACATCAAAGCTTAATTGTGAGTATTTAAATTCTTTATATTACTGAACAACTGGCCAAAATACAGCCGCCCAGCTGATGGTTGATATTTAAATAGCGTTCTTTAACTGTGGGTAGAGTCGCACATCATAGGATGAAACCTGATCCATTTGCCATGTCTGCAATAAAAATATTTTAAGCTGTTATGTTTGTCTTGGTTAGATACGTATTAAGCAAATGTAGCTCTTATTATTGTCATCCTGATTCTGTTTCTTAGGAGCTACAAATATGCTATGTAGTATTCAATGTAATGGAAAAATGTTCATAATTTGGCTTGCCTATAGAGATTGCTGGCAACAATGGCTGTAGCTAACGGCTATTTGATCAACAGATTAGATATTTCATTATATATTTGTTACATAGATATTTCTACTTTGACTTGTTAAGAGGATGACATAAATCATTTGTGTACAAGTCAGACTTAGTGTATCCCAGGCCAGTTCAGTTTTCTTTTGGGGAAAAACCCATGTATTGTCACGGGTATTTCCATGTTTTAAAAGCATCACATTGATCATTTCAAATGTGCCATTGTTTTGGCTACTGGATATTACTGTTCACATAAGGAAGCGTTATAATTTCTAGTTTTGATTGCACAAGGATGTTTTCGGCACCTAAAATTGGATTCTGTGAAATAATTCCTCTACCCAGCATATCGTATCGTATTCCATGTATTGTCACGGGTATTTCCATGTTTTAAAAGCATCACATTGATCATTTCAAATGTGCCATTGTTTTGGCTACTGGATATTACTGTTCACATAAGGAAGCGTTATAATTTCTAGTTTTGATTGCACAAGGATGTTTTCGGCACCTAAAATTGGATTCTGTGAAATAATTCCTCTACCCAGCGTATCGTATCGTATCTTTGGTGGTGCTTGAAAACCACTAACAAATTCTCTGTCACTGACTAGCTTGTAGTGTGGGGTATTAGGGGTGATGAGGAATTGGAAGAATTTTCCAGATAAATCACATTTATTGCTTAATTCAAAGATCATTACTAGATATTTGAACGTAAAATAACCCTCGTGTTTGTCTAGGGAAGAGTTGCTGAAAAAAGCTCAATGGATTACCAGTGGTTAAAGAACAAACTCCTGCTTTTTTCTGTCCATAACTATAAGCTCCCACCGCTTTTTTGTTTCTTACTGGCTCTGGCATATTTTTTTAATTTATCTTCCCCCAGAGATTTGATGAAGTTTATTAAACATGGAAAAAAACCCTAATCCCAGAAGGAAAGAAAAGCCAGGGTGTCTTGCCACTTTTCAGTGAGTAGGGTTGGAGAATAGTTGGCATGTCAGAGCCTTCACAAAGTAGCATAGCAGTAGTAGGACGACTTAGCTAAGAGTGAGGGTGAAAAATGGCAGTGCTCTGTTAGACTGGGTAGTCTGGGAAGTGTAATGTACCCTGGCATGAGCTGCTTTTCCAGGGCAGCATAACTTGTTTTAACTTCTGGCGCTGAATTCAGAAGCTTCGAGTCCCTATACTGCGAAGAAACCTCTCTATATGCACGTTCATGTGTAGTTCTACTCGTTTGTACACACCTATGCGCTTCTTAACTTTTCTTTTTCTTTTTCTTTTTCTTTTTCTTTTTTTTTTTTTTTTTCCTTTTTTTCCCCTGCCACCTCAGTGTGTTGAAAGAGCTTGGCACTGGGTCAGGTGAACGCCAGAGGGAGCAGTAATGCTTTGCCAGGGGAAGTATCAGTTTAGCAGCTGCAGTTAGATCTGCTTCGTTTGCTGTGAACCACGTTTTCCGGTTTTAGTTTTAGAAAAGTGAGGGGAGGGGGGGCGGAAACCCTGTCATTTTTCAATACGGATTTCTGCACACAAAGTGTCTTATTTATGCTTGAGCTCCAAAGATGAACAAGACTAGTTTTTAATAGGTCTTCTATTGAACAGCTGATTAAGGAAATGTTTGCTTGTTGATTGTTTAATCAAATATATTGGGCCATGTTTTTAATGAATTATTTTTTTGAGACTATGGTTGTGGAGTTTGGGGGTTTTTTTAGTAGTGTAGTAGATAAGCTTTATTAACTACTGATGTCTTAAATACTTTGTCATTAGGGAGAATAAATGGTTTTGCTGCATTTTTGGCTATCAAGTAATAATTGAACCAAGGTAACACCATATTGAAGATAAAACAATCAGTGATTCTTTTTGAGGCTAGTTAGTATGTTGAGGTACAGCTTTATTTTAACTGTCTACTAATTTGTGTGACAGCTATGAATTCCTAGCGTGTATTAGGGGTTTTGTTTTGGTTTTAATTAATGAAGCCAAGCTATGTAAGGGATGGATCTTAAAATAGTGAGACATTAGAAAACCCGATTAAAGGTTTCCATGTCATTAAAGGAATGCCTAAGTTCTAAATCCTTTACTTGAATCCAAATAAAGTATTTTTAGAGCAGTTTAAGGATGAAGTATAACTAAATTGACTTTTATTCAAGTAATATTTTAACTTCTACCGTATTTCCCAATGTTGTATTGTAATAAAACAGCTAAAGTGGTATGAGCCTTCTAGGGCCCCATGAAGTGAGGGTCAATGGGAAGACATGGTTATAAATGTTTTGTTTTTTTGTTTTTTTGGTTTTTTTAATAGCATTCATTCAGGAGACTTATTGTGGCTGTGGCAATTAGAAATAAAGCCAAAATAGTTAAAACCAAAAATGATTCATCACCCCCAGTGATAACACAAGCCAATGTAAGCACGTGTCACACTGAAGTTATTTAACAAAGTTATGAGCTAAATCTAGATTGGATCCTAACCGTGATTTTATAAGCTCGTTGACTCGTCTTTCTACTCCTCCCTCTCTTGCCAGTGCCGTAGTCCAGGGTGAATCACTCTGTAGGTTGCTGATGCAACCCTTTGTATAGGCTTTGCAGGTACCCTAAAGTGGAAGATCTAAGCAACACCACCACCACACCACACCACCCCCCCTCCCCCGCTTGAATTTGTTGATACTGAAGAGGCCTCCACCGAATTAGCACATGCTTTTGCCTGCACATCTGTGTAGTTTAATTACTGTGTGGGCAGCTTGGCTGAGTGGATGGAGCTGGTGACTCTGCTTGAAGAGTACAGACATTCCTGCACGGCTGTAGCACCTCCTGTTTGGAAAAACCTCTGACTTAAGGAAGGAACTTTGCAAGAAACTATGGCTGTACCTATTATTTCCTGACTCCATAGGGTGAAACTGTAGTGGAAATAGTAGCTAAAAGAGCTGGAGAAGGCAAGCTGGCTGCACTCTGTCTGCAGTTGGTATTTCTTAACTGAGTTTTATGCTTGCTCAGATAATTTAAAAAATCATACTAATTAAGTAATCCACAAAATCACATAACAAATGTGTGGTGTAACACGTATAATCTGCATAAACCCAGACTGCGTTGCTTGCATACTGTTTGAATGAGTACTAGTAGGGCCTTTTCTGAGCAGGTTTCAGAGGCTATTGGTTCTGGCAGACACACAGTAATAGATGGAAATCAGCTGGCTGAAGCTATTGCTGTTATGAAGCTATTATGTTGCATTTGCTCCACTTTCCAAGTGGTGATGTCAGATGTACGTATAAAAAGCTCCTGAGCCACCTAACTATTTTCAGGTAAAATTGTCTCTGCTTCCTTGAATACACTGGACAGTGAGCAACAGTGATTCATGAGCTGATTCAGGAGTGCATCAGATGCCTTCGTTTAGGAACAGCCACATTTATCAAAAGGGAGGGGCAGGCAACTGAGTGGTGACAGCTTCAATCGTCTGGTTTTTATCTGCCGGTTGGTGCATGTCTGTCAGCACCTTATGTTAGTTTGCTCAGTCTAAGGCTAAAATTCAGGTCAATACCCAGCAAACATACTTGCACGTGTTAAAGTACAATGTGCCTAACTGTAGCACAATTTGATGCCTGCTAAGCATCGCAGTTCAAAACCCTGGTTAAGAAAGGGCCAATCTAGTTGTAGTGTGGACAAGTCTGGAAGTGTCAGATTTCTGAGACAGGGAAGCTGCAGGTATGATACAGATAGATCTTACTATTTTTCCACGAATTTCTAGGAATACAGATCTGGTAGGAAAAAAAAGTTTGACACTTTGGAGAAATGTGGATGATACTGAAATTACATCTTCAGTTTAACTTCATGGTATGGGCTGCATTCTATGACATGCTTATGGTTAAAAGTTTTTTACAGAACGTTAAATTGTTGCTTATCTTTTTGTTCTTGGAAAGGCTAATTAGCTAGCCATAGTCCTTTGTTACTAGATTACCCACAGACTTCTAGTCTCAGGCTTTTTTTTTAGTCCTAGCCCAGCGTGAGGTCAAACAAATTTGAAGCGTTCTTGTAATTGCATTTAACTGTATACTACAGTAGGATACCCTATTTTACCTCTTTTTGCATTGTGAGTGAAAAGTGTATTTATTCCTTGTGCTCCCTATTAACATGTTGGTTTTTTTTTTCTCACAAAATTAAGGCTCTTTCACTGTTGTGTTTGTAAAATAGCAACAGAAATCTGCCTTTGTAATGTTCACTTTTTTTTTTTTAAGGAAATCAGTATTTCATAATATTATGTCATTTTGATGTATATGTGGCTAAAAATAAAACAGCTGAAGTTTTAGCCTTCTTTATGTACTGTTTAGGACTACTAGTGCTCTCATGCCATAAGCAGCAACAGTGCAGGGATGATGTAATCACTGTTACAACAGGGTTTTTTGTTGCATCATCAAATTACTAAAGTTGACTTTAATCACTTCCTAATTTCAGTCAGCAATTGTAAACCTGAAATGAAACTATATATTTTCATCAGGTTTAGATTTCAAACTTTTTATTTTACTTAAGAAACATCTTGAGGATAATACAAGCTTGAAATCACAGACAGGAAGCTGAAGAAAGGTTTCCAGAAACACTTTGTCTTCTCCTTCTGTCTTTTCTGGGGCAGGAGAAAGTATAAAGAGAATATCCTGGCAAATGTTCTGTTGCTCCCTAGTAATTATTTTAAACAACTCAGAAATTTCTTAGCTTGGTCACGTTTGCTGTGTAGTCCATAAATTCTTACAGTGCCATCTGGCAGAAGGCTGTGCTGGGGGATTGCAGGCCTGGGTAGAAATGCTGGGAAAGATGAGCAACTGCTTATAAGGATACTGTTGCCAAAAAGTTACTTGTAAAACTATATGCCTTTGATATTACTGAATTTGATAGTCTAGAAGGGAATGAGATTTGATAAAAGCTACTTGGAATCATTGTTAATGTCAGTTTTTGTCAGAAATCTGTCTTGTAGTTTTCCAAACCTGAAAAGATTTGGAGGCACATTTGATGAGACATTTTTATCATTTAGATTTACGTTCAATAAGCTACTCCAATTGAGCACTACCCAGCTCTTCTAGGACTTACCTACATCACAAAGTGCTTTATATCCCTGTCCCCTTCTTAAAGATATCCCTTAAAAGCGAGGTAACTTAAGCAGTCAGCTGGCCCATGGCAAAGCAGCATTTTAATATGACTGCCATTTTAGTCTTTGTTTTTCCCTTTCCCTCTCATCAGTTTTTATAGTGGAATGGAACTGGTTCTCAATGTTCAGAGAGCAATCATTAGCAGGGCTGGGGAAGGAAGCCAGGAATGTGGTGCTCACCTCCACCTGATAATTTCATTATGCCATTATCATAGTATCTTTAAGCAGTTAGGAGGGAAATTAGCAGGCTTTTTCACCAGCCTCCTCTCCATCATGTTACAATTTATAATCTTCCTTCTTGTATTTCATTCCACTCTGTCCTTCATTTCCTATTAATCTGTACCATGCAAAAAGTTCTCTTTGTGCATTTTGACAGGGCCAGCTGCTGCACACATACCCTGGCCAAACCAGGCACTAGGTTTGACAGTCCGTGTGGCCTCCTTCCCCTGCCACTGCGCACACTGTCAGCATCCTTCTGGCTGAGCCCTTCCTTGTCCCCTACTCTTTGAATGACATGTGCTTTATCCTTATGTTGGATGTGATTTACTGTAATTTTTTGTATTTTCTGACTTTAGGAAACTTAATTTTGATTTGTTTTCTTGATATTCTTTCCCCCTTGTTATAAGCCTAGTGCGTTTAAGAGAAAGAGAGATTAGAGCTCTCCCAGTCTTCACTTTACCTCCTAAATCATGTCCTTATTCCACACTATCTTAGCATTCTTTATAGCCTTAAATCCCCTTCTTTTATTTTTTACCTCTTTTAAAATTCTTTTTGTGTCCTACTGTAGCATGACAAAATACTTCCACATGAGATTATTTTGATAAGATGCAACTTGATACATGCAGTTCTAAAGGTACTGTATTTCCTTTTTAAAACAATCTCTTTCATATAATGGCCACAGCATGTCTTTTTAAATCATCCATGTGTTGTAAAAACTCGCTGCCTAGAAATGTAGTTAGTTGCTTGTCCATCTTGCATAAGTTTGTTGTAATTCATCTGGTATGCCTCTGTTCCCAGGAGCTTTAAACTTTTAAAAATGTTTAATAATACTTTCCATATCATTTCCCAAAGGAAGCTACCCAGAATAAATGTTCAGATCATTTTGGGAATGAATTAGACCCTCTGGTCCATTTGAAAACAAAACCAACCAAAAAACCCTACCAAACTAATACAGTTGCATATTTCTGTGGTGGTGAAGATGGAGGGCGGCCTGCACAAGCAGTGCTAAAACTGGATATGGGTTCTAGCCCATGTTCATGTTGGTCAAGGTTAATGCAGCACAGTTTGTGTAAGACATGGATTTGAGACTAGTCAAGGAAAATGACTGTTAAACCAACTCTCTCTTAAAATTTAACTACAACTGGTTGCGGTAGTAGTTTGGAATTGCAAGATGGCCTTTACTCTGAGGGCATAGACAGACTACTTTGGGATCTGATGTCAGCAGTTGAATCTGTCCTGGCTGATCATTACCCCTCACCAGCTTGTGAGTACTGCTCTCTCTACAGCCTGCTAACCTGAGAAATCTTTTGTAACTACCTTGTTGATGACAGTACAATGTCAGCCAGTTCATTTCAACTGTTAGTGTTAGATAACTTCATAAAACAGTATTCAACAATTTAAAATGTCACTGCTCTCAGCTGTTTGCTACCAACTTCTGCAAGACTCAGAATTGTTGTAGCAGAGGTGGATGAGTAGTTTATTGGGATCATTTCCTGCTCTTCTGCAGGCAAAATAAGCCAAGCTAGTTTAAATGAGTGGTTGAGCTAACCTGACTAATTTTGCCTGAAGCAGTGTTGGATTTACTTGGCAGAGATTTGGGTAGGCTAATTTCCAGTAGAGGATGGTGGCTTCTGCAATTGCTGCAATAGTTTCTGTACTGATTGGGTGCCTGAACATGGTATTTCTTTTTCCAGAGGGGAAGATACAGCATATCAGCACAGTTATTTGAGCATCAAGGTAGTGCAGTAAGATGGATGATGTCTCTGATCATCATATGAGAACGTACTACTGTTTGTATGTCTCTGAGATACAAACTTTGAATGAACTCAAAAACTAGCTGATTTTTCTTAACGTTCTCCATACAATTAAAAAAATTAGCAATTCTTCATGAATTAAACTTCTTGATGCACCTCATTGATGCGCTCTACTATTGTCTGTTTCTTTTGAACAAGTAGTAGTAAGCCTAACCTTTAATGAAGACAAATGTAACTAAGCTTTAGATCGATATATTTTTTTAAAATCCTAATAAATATAGTTGGAGAAATGAGTTGTAAGGTGGTTGTTAACTAAGTTTTATATTTATTTATTTTACTATTAAATTTGCAGGCTGAGTTTACAAAAGGGTATTTTGTGCATTTCAGGACTCATACTATACAATCTTCTGAATTTATTGATGAAAGTATTCTATGAAGTGGGAGAGACCCTTGTGTTTGCAAGTGCATTCATGATGAACAATAAGTGCTTGTATTTAAAAACTTAAAAAATAATTATAATTTAAAAAATAATATAACTGCTTACTATATCCTGATGCTTTGTAGATAAAATGTAAAAATACATTATTGAGAAATAATTTGAAATTCTGCTTCTTGTATTATTTTTAATAAAATAAATATTAAGAAAACAACAAAAACCCCAAAACCAACCAAACAACAAAAACCCCCACCAAACCCCACACAACAAAACAACCCCAAACCAAAAGCATACAACACCAAACAACCTAGGGAATAGAAATTCCCCTCCTCTTTCTAGTGGACTCATTTTTGTTTCTTGTTTCTTAAACAATACTCCTTATTTGTGTAAAATAGGATAAATGAGGGTTTTTTCCAGATAAAGGGAAATATGTCGGTGTGGTTACTGCCATAGGAACCAAGCACAACATGACAACTAACGCTACCATAGTAGAATATAAAATATGAAAATTGTGAGTAATATGATCCTTATGACAGGGAGGCTTTCCATGGTTTTTAAGTACTTTTCTTACTCTTAAATAACAATACTGATTGACCAAGTTTAATGAAAGGGGCAGGCTAACATCAGTTTGCTGAAGAGGTGACCCACAACTTTCATTTTTGACCCTATTTATGTGTTACGCAGAGCTGTGTTTATTTTGAGGGACACATCTTTTTGATTCTCTTTTAGTGACAGGGAGTACTTTTATTGTGGGTTTTTTAAATGTTTCTAAAAATAAAAATGAAGTGGTATATTCAAGAACAATTTTCAGCTTCAAGTACACCTCATGTATTGCCAAATAGGTAACTAACCTAAATTTCAAAACTGTGTCATTTGTTAGAGCTTAGTAATTTTTGTATTGTGCTCATTTCCTTGCCGCTTCTACTCTTCCTCAAAAAGATGATTGTGTGCTTGAAAACAGGCAAAGAATACTAGTGTATTGAAATAATTATAGTATTGTTTTATGATGAAACGGTATAAATAGAGAGTTGAGAACGTATTGTTATCTAAGATCGAGTATGATTGGTGTTTAACTCATGGTTTACTTCTTCGGAACTTGCGGAAGATGTCAAAGAAAAGGAAACCTGTTGTTAATAGGTAATTAATATGTTCAGTCCTTACTTCCACTAGAAAATTTGTAGTCAAAGATGTTGAGAATATGTGAGTTCCTATATTGCTATATTCCT
>JMFS01096366.1:0-15004 GCA_000699545.1 Podiceps cristatus | reverse complement strand
GTGCTGCCCCCGACACCCCTGTGCCTCGAGCAGCACAAGCAGCCCAGAGGCCTGGGGGCGGAGGGGCCTGGCCATCCATCTCTTTGCGCCTCATGAGCACCAGCAGCGGGTGAAGGCTGGGGATGGGAGAGCAGGATCTGGCCAAGTGCCCGGGGATCCTGGTGCAGGGAATCACTAGGACGCAGGAATGTCAATGCGTGGCTGATCTGGGACGCGGGAGCGCTCATCCCCAGCTCTGCAGGGGACTGGTCTGCCCATCACCAGGTGCTCGGTGCTCCCCTCCCCACACCGCGTCGGTGACGCGGCTGCGGTCGGGTGGGCTGTCCCAGTGTCCAGGAACGAGCAGCAGAAACCAAGGCCGGAGGCACACTTGATAGGAACAAAATGCTATCACTGTCACTGTGGGTTTCTGCCTAATTTTGGCTCAGAATTCAGACTTTCACCAAAGTTGGAACAAACCGGAAGGGTTTATGGCTCAGGCGGTAGGGAGTGCAGAATCACCTGCTCCTCAGCAAGCAAAGATGTAACATAAGCTTAACCCTCAGCCTGCATTTGTCTTGAACTCGTACCTCTCCTTTACCCCAGTTTTGCTCCGTGCCCGCTGTCACCACCCAAGCGTGCCGCAGGGGACGGGAGCAGCCTGTGCTGGGGGTTCTGCTGTGCTTTCCCTGGCAGCACCACGCGCGGAGCAGGTCCTGCGGCTCAGAGCGATGCGGTGAGCTCGGCCTCTGGGGCTGAGACAGACAGGGAATAAGATCCCGGGCTTGTTACTCACCTGAGCTGCTGACCTTATCTTTTCCGCTATAGGAAAGCGCTTGCTTTCACTCTCCTGTAAATACAATGCACACAGCCTCCCTCATCCAGTCACTGCGAGCGGCTCTGCCGAGGCAGAGAGGAAAAGCCCCACCTTTGCCCCAAGCAGAGATCCCTGGGATCCTTCTTCAGGCACTGTCCTGAGGCCTCTTTCGGGGAAGCCTCGTCGTGCCTTAGACCCAGCTGCTGCAGCAGGACTCCCCGGGGTGTGCGGGAGAGCACCCAGACGGGCACCCGGGGCCCGCGGAAGAGAGGTCTCCTGGGGGTCCCTGCCCATGGCAGCCCCGTCAGCCTCCAGGCAGCCCTGGCACACGAAAAGGGCGAGCGCTTTTGTGCCTCGTATGCAGGGCCCAAGGCTGCGAACCCTGCAGAGGTTTGTCCGCCTCCTTGCCCCCCTGCTTCCCAGGGAGCTGGGCAGGGAGCCTGGCTGACACAACGCCTGCAAAGCCGTATGGACAGCTGCCAGCAGGAAAGCAATGTTTGTCTGCATTCGTTCTCTGTTAATAAAAATAAGTCTCTTTTAAGGTCCTGGGGAGAGGAGTTGTCGTGTCACGTCCTGCTCTTTATGCCTCCTCGGTAACTCTTAACTTTCCAAACACTCAGAGCAGCGATGGTGTCTCGGCAATAAGTTAGCGCCACTCACCGTCCTGGCTTTGCAGCCGCCGCACCAGGGGATCCTCCGTGCTTTGCTTCCCCCAAGACTGCGGGAGATGCTGCCTGTGCCCCTCAGCGGAGTCTGCAGGGTCTAATCAAAAGCTGTAGATGGAAAGAATAAATAGAAATTTTTTCTCAATATTTGGCTCCCAAGTCCAGAGTCACTCGCCTTCCTTTGGATCTGTGGGCGATGGATGTTTCATAGGATCATGGGCACAATTTTCTCCCTCCCAAGGACAAATTACCCAGCCAGCTAAAACAAGCAAGAGATACTGGTTGTGCTGATTCATAATGTAACAATGTCCCTTCTATTTTAGCACTATACCAGCAGGAAATTGCACGGCGATTTGCCAGAGGAGCATAGAAAATGAGAATAGGTACAGATTATCCATCATTTCCTGGGTGTCTGGTAATTCCTTCACAGCCTTAAAATCTGTGAGTAGGTTTACGCTGTGCAATGTGGTGTAGAAGGGAGAGCTTCATCCTCATCTTTAGTAAGCTTTGATACCAGGAGGAGCATAAATAAAGCAGCTGGGAGCTCAGTGGAGTCTAATTTACATCACTGGAAAATGGTACCTGAAGGGGAGCAAATCCCTGCGGTGCTGCCGGCTGCATTGGCTACGCCACAGTCATAGTGCGTGAGCTGGTGGGTGTTTAATAAACCCTCGCTGAAGGGGGAATTTCTGCCCCTGCCTCCCACACCTCCTGGCAGACGGGGAATCACAGCCCTGAGCGGCTTTCTTGGCACCCGAGCGCTGGAGGTTTACGGGAGGGCTGAGGCTGCGTGGGTGGCGAGCCTGGAGCGTGTCGGCCGGAGGAAGGCCGGGCGATGGAGGGAGTCCCTTGGCTGCTGGGCTGGGGAGGCAGGGTGAGCTCCAGGGGTGCTTGCCTGCATTTCCTCCAGCTCGGTATCCACACCTTGCGAGTGGCTCTGGCTTTCACAGAGATGCAGGCAAAGCTTCAGTTCCCGCATCTTGAAGCACTTAAGGGTTTCACTAGGAGTTTAGACTTCACTTTGCAACTAAAACCCTTGTTTGCTCCCCATAGAAGTATAATTGCCTATTCTTGTTGGCTTTTTAAAGTCATAAAGTGATTTCTCCTGCCTGTGAATCTTTCCATTATACATCTCTCCGCTGCTGTTGGTAAGGCTGTTGCACAACTCTTGCTTCGCTGACCATAGCCGTAGTACTGTCAGAATTCAGCAGCATCAGATCATCCTGAAGCAGCTGAAACTCCTCTTTCTGCCTCTGCTAGCCTCACTCATCATCCCAATTAACGATCTGCAATGCCCAGAAAGATGCTATTTTGCAATGCTTGGAAATGCCGATTCAGAACTCATGAAAATTCAGCCCCTGGTGTTTTACCCACCACTCCCCGTGGGGAGGAAGCGCCCTGGGACCTGCTGTTTGCATCCTCCCTGCCTCAGCCTTTAAACAGCAGCCACTCCGATAAGCCTGCTCAGTTCAGGAGGAGATGATAAAAGACTCTCTAAACAGAGCGAGCAATTTTGCTTTCTCTGAGAATTAGACTCTAAACTGCTTCTCCACTTAACAGCTCCAAAATATATTTTCCCCCTTTCTCTGCGGTCATTGTTCTTTCCCTGGGCTGCCACGTGGCTGGGAGCGTGGTGATGCACTGAGTTAGATCATCCATTTCCTGTTTTCTCCCGTGTCAGGACCATGCTATTTTGAGCGGAGGATAGCAGAACATCATGGCTTGGTCAGATGACGGGAGATAACGCAGGGCAGCAGAGAAATATTGGAAGGGAGAAGAATTATCCAGACATCACCAAAAGAGCAAAATGAAAGACATCTGCTGTTGAATTGATAATCCAGCATTAAAGTTGTTGATCTGTGTTCAAAAAAAAAAAAAAAAATCAATAGAATTCTATGTTGGTGGTGCTTTTCTTGTTTCTGTAATGATCACATTTCAGTGCTGAAATAGCCTGCAGAGTCACAAATTTAACAATTTGTTGTGATCCATTGCCTACGGCCCTAAAAGACAATTACATTCTCGGAAAATATCCTGCTTTCTAGCACCCTTCAAAGGAAATGATATATGGTCTGCGATCTCAAAAGGCATCTTGACGAATACACAGCTTAGCTCATCTGCAGTTACCTTCACTTTTGATTTTTGAGGTTATGGTCATCAATGTCTGTGTGCAGTTTTTAATGCTGAGAGAGCATCGAAAGCAACACACGTGCTCAGACAGGGAAAAATGAAGACGGGCACTGGGTTATGTTAAATGGCAGAAAGCAAACAAGTCTGAGCTTGAAGGAAAGGACCAGCGAGGTCTCCTCCTTTTCCGTGCCTCGTCTGCTCAGGACAGCAACACTGGCAATGCCTGTTTGGTCATCCTTGCAAACTTATACATTTTTATAGATTTTTCAAGAAAACTTGTTTCTGGCTTTTCTGGTTTGGGAAGAAATAGAGAGTCCTTCTATACAGCTCAAGACAGAAGAGTGTAGGAATGGGAGATGGTGTTTTTCTGGTGTCTGAATGAAAGGAATCCTCGAGCTGTCTGGGGATGTTCCCAGGAAACCTCTTTTCTACCCCAGTGATAAGCTCCCTAAGCATCCAGGAAGACTTGCAGCAACTCCAAAGCACTTTCACCACCCGTGAAGAGCCACCCTGTATCTTCTGGTTCCCTTTTATGTTCAGTACTTGCCGGAGAGTTCAGATTAGTATTAACTGAGATTAGTATTAATTGCTGAGCCCTGTAGAAAAGGGAGTGTTTTGACGCTGTCTGTGAAATGAGATGTCGCGTGTTTCAAAGCATTTGAGAAACAGGCAAACAAATGCAGGTAACAGCAACAAACCCACCATTATATTCTTCTGCTATAACGTAGAGTGTTTGGCAGAAGCAGCAGGTTTCCTAAGATAGTCCCGTTTCCAGAGGAGAACGGAAACCCATGTGGCATCTCTGAGCTCCGAGAGCCATGCTGTCTTTTCCCCCGCGCCTGGCCGACAACCGCGAGCAGCTCGGGCGGCCGCCGGGCAGGGACGGGGCGTGGGGAGGGACCACACCAGGCTGGGAGCACGAGCCGGCTCAGCCTGGCGTCTGCACCCGTCCGGGGACTGGCGAATGCTGGCCGAGGGCTGGCGTCGACGTTTTCTTGAAATTATTTTAAAGTTCTTTGAAGTACTATTGCACTTAACAGCTTTGCATTTTAGTGCATTGACTTCTAGAAAGGAGGCATGAGATAACATGGAGAAAAAACATTGTTTAATCTAGTTTTGAAATTCTGAATATTCATTGTTTATCTCCAGACCACCCCAGTAGTGAGAGCTGCAGATTGATTCAAAACTTTTGTTAGAAAACTAGATACTTTTGAATAAAAATGCCTACGTAAGAAATTTGAATGCCTTCCAGTAGAAAGACTCTGTCGTGCCTTGGCAGCTCATCTGCAGAAAGCAACTTCATATTGATAAAGCACTCATTATATAAACACTATCCAGTCATGGTGGAGAAGAAACAGAAGTCCCGATGGAGAAATAATACTGGACTGAATAAATGAAGGCTATCAGAAAACGGACATAAGCGGCAAGGATTCGCGTTGCACAGGAAATCTTCACTCCGGCACGTACCGACTGCCGTGTCTTTGGCTTTGCAGCCTTAGCAACTGCTCTGCCGAGGCACCTTCCCACACCGTAATTGCAGGTGAGTCTGAAGCAGCCGTGAGCTCGGGAGGGTGCCGTGCTCCGAAAGCTGCAGCGCTTTGCTGCAGGAAGCTGCCGGCTGCCGCCAGCCCAGCCCCTGCCCCGCGGCCACTGCTGGAGCACAGCTGGCTCCGCGGAGCAGGAGCCACCAGAAGATCTGTGGCATGGCTTAAGTTGTAGGATGCTGTTACTGTGCTGTTCCTGTTACCCCGTGCATACACACAGTGCTTTCTTTTCAAAGCCTTCCTTCCAGTTTCGTGTCAGCATGTATGATCCGATCATACACCAAGGCGAGAGGAGAGAAAGTGTCTTGCTGAGCAGCCTGGCAGAAGGACCTCACTGCCTGAGGTCTTTATCCTCGCGGCAGCAAGGAGGGTACTCGGGCGGCTCCGCGAGTCGCTTCCATCACTTCATTGCAGTCCTGATTGACTGGAGCAGAAAACACTGGCTGGCACGATTAGGAGATGTGGAGATACAGCTGCCTCAAAAACTACCCCTAGATTTAGCAAATCTTTTCTGACAATGAGCTTCTCGCACACGGGGAAGCTGTCAGTTTATTATCACTTGTACTGCAAGAGAAGCAGAAAGAATGCGGGCCCACCTTTGTTCACAGCTCCCACGCAACTATAACAGCCGTTTCTGTACCTTCTCCTCTTCTGAAGTAAACAAATATCGTTTCCTGAGTCAGAATGGGAGGGCTTAGACTGCAAAAATAAGCAGATGGCACCAGCACTGTGCTGTGTCTCATACGATGTCTCCAATGTTGACAGCAGATGACTGTTTTCATCACAGAAGGATTTTAGGGTTTGGGTCCACAGATAAGTTTAGGCTGGTCTAAGCCAGCCACCCCTCCACCCCAGGAAGCCACAGGGCCACTGACCTGCACTGTCTTTTTTCACTTAGATTATACCCTGGTGATTAGCACAAATGAAATGAATCGAAAGAGGAAAATTTGCCCAGCACTTGGCAATAATTTTTCTATACAAAAAGGAAATGCCTGTCTCTTCCTTTTTAAGCGTTCATATTCTTAAGCTAATGAAGAGAGGTTCCCGGTATTCCTTCTCTGCAGCCATTCATTTGCCTCTGGGAAAGGTTTGGCTTCTGTGCTTGCCAAGCTAATCAGTGAAACAGAAAACACAGAACACTAATGTGCATTTAAATCCCAGGCGAGCCCCCCCCCCCCCCCCGCCAAAAAAAAAAAAAAAAAAAAAAAAAAAAAAAAAAAAAGTATTTGAAGGAAATATCCACCTGATCCCCATGGCCACTTGACAGTAAGTACCTTAGTCTAGGGAAATGGAAACAGAAGGGACCTTCAATTTGAAGTTTCCTGACCGAGATACCAGCTAGGACAGGAAAAAAACTGGAGAAAAATGGATAGGACCCAAGTTCCAGATTGGATAAACCCCAAATACACAAGTTAATCCATCAACTAGTGTAATTAAGCATCGCTGACATGAGCAGCGTGTTGCCAGGGAGGCCGAGGAACAGACAATTCGGGCAGACTTTCCAGAGGTCCCGGCGCTGGTCGTGGCGCCGAGGAGGACGGCGTTAAGCCAGCCGAAGGCTTTATAATCCTGCTCTGCACGTCCTGCTGGGAAAGGCCTTCAGCAGCCGCGTTTTGCTCGGCATCTGTCTGCTTGCCCACCACGAGACTCCTGCGAGGTGCGGGTGGCCGCCTCCTCGACGTCGATGCTTTGCAGCATCACGTTAGGGGTTTGGGGGCTCCAGGCAGGCGCTGGCTGCGGGGAGGGAGGGAGGGAGCAGGCAGTGCCCTCCTCTCCCCAGACCCTGCTCCTGTCACCCCGTCCCCAGGCAGTTTCTTGGAAAAGGCGGGACGTCCGGAAGCAGCAGCAGACGTGTTGAGCAGCTACTGCCTCCTCTCCTTAGCAAAACATTCCTAAAGCAAGAAAGGGTTTTGTAATTTTTGCTCTCACATCTGGAAAGGGAGGAAGCCCACAGGACCATGATTTAGATCAGCCCCTTGCGCAAGAAAGCCGAACAGAATCGGGAAATCAGCATTCCTGAAACCTCTCCTTGTAGCAGGGGTACCTCAGCTTCAGACAAAGCTAACGGCCTCTCCTCGGCTCGGACAGGTACCGAACAGCTGAACAAAGCTCCCCCAAATCCGGAGGGAAACCTGAGAGTTTCAAAAATATTTTGGAGCTTCACTTGAACCCAATGGCACGGAGAACTTTTTCTACCTTGGCCAAGGCGGGGGATCAACACCTGCAGAATCCTGCCCCCCCAAGGGCTGCTCCTGCTGCACACCAGCCGCGGTAGCTGGGACGTGACCCCCGCTGCTGGCACGATGGCTCGGGGGCTGTACTAGCTGTGCTTGCTAATAATAGGTATTTTTTTCCCTTTTTTTGTGAGAACCTAACCTTCTGGTGTAACAAAGCTGCATTTTGGTTTGGGTTTTTTTGACTTAAACTGCGTTAAGTGGGAATTTAGCTGAAGCTGGCAAATGCTTGGTATTTCCCTGGAGATAACAAACCCAAAGGGAGCGAGCGGGTCAATGTCCAGGGTGTCCGGCCGGGCGGGAGCACCTGGAGCTGGGTTCGCCCCTGCGGATGCGCACTCGGCACAGCACGCCCGGTCTCTCTGCGGGAGGAGGCTCCAGCCGCTGTGCGGGGAGCTGGGAGCGACAAGAGGCAGTTCGCCTTAATGTATTTCCTTTCCCTTTTTGCCAATGCCTGCGCTGGTTCCCCAAACCTCGTTCCAGAAGATTTAAGTTTAAAATCCAGAGCACCAACGGTGCAAAATCCGCCTACGGCGGCTGTCAAGGAAGGTGGCAGACAGCAGAGGAGCCTCGTGCTCCGAGCGCGGCGCTCCGGCTGGCTCCCCGGGGAGGAGAGGAAGGGACTGGCCAGTACCTGGCTCCACTCCCAGCTTAAGTGCTTTAGTTTCTTTTCGATACCTGATCTTTTAAGAAATGACCTACAATAGGAAAAACTGTCTTTTAAAATCTTGTATTTATATTTTTCCCCCCATAGAAAACAGTATACTAATATCACAGTGAAGAGGAAAAAATCTGCCCCAACTTTACCCAGCAGTGAAATGCATGTTGATGGGCCTTCACTTCGCACTGCGTGACTGTTCCCATTTGAGGAGGTTTATTGCAGATAAAAGAGCCAAAGCTTGCACGTGTAATATGCTTTGCCCAATAACTGAAGCTAGGAGCAGCCTTCGGAGTGGATGCTGGCTGGCTGCATTCTACAGCCATATGCTAGTTGGGTGGTTTGTGTGTTTATTTCTCGCCTGGATTGTTTAGGATTCTGTACCAGTAAGGAAAGAAATGGAAAATTACTACCTTGTCCACAATTATTACAGAAATCTAAGTTTCCAAGCAGCTCTGGAAGCCTCTCTGTATTGCTTGATCCCAGGTGCAGAGATCATTCGCCAGTGCTCTTATTTAGCTCCTTAGACCTGAGATTCTGAGGCTCCAATTTTCTCAAGTGCTGCATTTTGATAAGAAGCTGTAGCCCCTGAACTGTTTGTTTGCTTAAAGGTGGAGAGGTGCAAGTGTGGTGCTGCATAACTACATGCCTAAAACTGCAGTGTTTTTCCAGCACCCAAGCCCAGCTCTTCGGGAAAGTCCCAGCACTCCTCAGCAAACCCGAGGCTTCTCACGACATTGAAAAATGCTCCTCTTCGCTTCAGCTCAGTCAAGTTATTCCTCTTTTGTTGCAGTGTTTCCCCTGAAGAGTTTCTCTGAGCCCCCAGCCCTGCTGTGGCTGTGTGTCCTGCGCAGCAGACTGACACCATCCCGGGACAGGAGAAGCAGGCAGCGGATCGCTCTCTGCTAGGGTTGCCTTCCCCAGGGCCAGCTGGGCTGCCCTGGGGCCGCGGACCCACAGCAGCTCAGTTTATTCAAGAGCCTTGGTGGAGAAACCCAGCTGAAATCTTCCCAGGGACCCAAACTGTCTGTATCTAGGGGTTCCTCCTTACCCACGTTACCTCCTTCAAGTAAGGAGATTTCTTCTTTAAAGTGAAGGTGTCTGGACTTTTCGTCCAATCAATCACATTTCTTCACATGTGTATTAATCCTATTTTGCAGGCTTCTTGGAAGGGAAGTTGGATGTGTTGACCTAAAGTCACCAGGATTGTCCCTGGAGTGTGTTTTAGAAAGGATGCCACAGCTGCTGTTCCCTCGGTGGTAAGGCAGGTTTAACTTATAAATTAAAAAGCATGATAATCAGTGATTTGTATTTGAGCTCTTCAGACCTCCTGGGGAAGCACCATTTGGAGTACGCTCTTCAGATTTCATTATTATAATTTCATAACCTCTTTTGACTGAATTAGCTGAAAACTAAATATTAAATGCTTCAGAGTGAGTGACTGTCAACCCCCCCTCCTCTCCCGATTGTTTTCGCCCCTGTGCCATTTGTTTGCAAATACCGAGCCATGTACTGCTCAAACCCCTCCCTCACCCACCGAATCTCAGCTCTGCAAAGGCTTTTGCCCCCCCGGTCTCCCTGCGAGCATGCTGCTGACTCGCTTGGCTTTTTTGCCGTTCAGAAACCCGCCGGAGCCTCAGCACCCCCGTCCTGTGCCGCCGCTGGTGCCCCAGCCCTGGCCTCCCGGCGCTGCACGGCTGGAGCTGCCCGGGCCCAGGGCAAGACCCTGCACGCGCGGTGCAGGAAGAGGGCGAAGGCAAAACGCTGTCAGGCCAAGGGGCGACGCAGGAGGAGATCTGTCACCTTTTCTCCTCCATCCAGGAGAACTGGAAAACCAGAGATCCTTCCCAGCTGACCGTCTGAGCTTTCACCAGAGCTCCCCAGCGCCGAGGTGTCCTGACCTGACGCCTCCGTTAAGGGCAGCCCGCAGACACCCTTGCTGCCGCATTGAGGTACCCAAAGCAGGGGCTTGCTGGGGGACTTGTGCCGGCTGGGGGGTTGAGTTTTGGGCTTGGAAGGACACTGCAGCTGCTGTCAGCTCCTCTACACGACCGTCCTTTGCTGGCTCACTCAACTTTTGGCTTTGTCACCACTCTTCCTTCAGTCAGAGCTGCACAAAGGGACAGGGTTTTGAAATAAATATGTATTTGACCACTACTTTTTGAGTCTCCTCTTCCTTCATTCCTCCCTTCCTTTGGTATGTGAGTCATCCCAGCAAACCTATCATGCCTTTAAATTAATCAGGCCTTTAAAGGGAACAGGCATGATGGGCCATTGCAGGATACCATTATTTAAAAGCCAGGAAAATGTACAGCAAATGCTGAGCTGCTACCTAAGTTTTCCTCACCTTGTCAAATGCATCCAAATCTCAGGCTTGGCCTCCTTAGTTCACGACGGGTGAGGTGCAAATGAGAGATCTCTGTGGTGTCTGCCAGCTCTCTTGCCTCTGGGTCTCAGACGCCTTCAAAAAGCGTTCAAAGCGACAGCACTTCTGTTGCAAAGTCTTGCCTGCGGAGTTTCAGCTCCCTGGCCTTGAATCAGCAGCGCAGTTGTAGACAGGCTGAATTTTAAGATTGTGAAAAGTGAACGAGTTTTGAACTTTTCATCAAAGGCAACAGAGTTCCTTGTGAACTCAGTGAAGTGTGGGTTTGGGATTTTTTCAAATGCGGTTTTTGCACGGTCTCACCTGAACTTGGGAGTGTCCCTGTTTACTGTTTCTGTATTTTCAGGCTAAAAGCAATATGCACTGGCTGGTGCACCCCAGAGTAAGCCACAGTCCGAGATGAAAAAATAAGCGTGCACAGGAAATGTCGTATGCACATCGCACACACAAAAAAATGACTTGCTCTTTCCACTCCTTGGCAAATTACTTTTATTAGCAGTGAGTTTTCTGTTAAGGAAAACGCGGTTGGTTGGTTTGTTTATTTGCTTTTCTGTCCTGTACTCCTACCCAGGTTGAGAAGAACTAAAGAACAACATCCTAAGAAGAAAACATACCATAAGGGGTATAAAAAGCTCGGAGTCTTCTGGAGCCAAGAGTCTACCGCAGCAAAGGAAGATGCATTCTTCAGAGAACGTCGGAGGAGCTGGTCTTCCCACGCCTATGGGCTGCTCCGGTCTGAAGGACAGAAGAGAGACGGCCCACGCAATGAGCCAGGCCGGAGCACGCAGGGACACAGGTGGGGCTGGCTGGGGGCCCGTGTTATCTGCTGGGTTTTCATAATCGTGCGGCCAGCTATCAGGCAGGAACTGAACGTGCTGTCAGTGGCATTCTGTATGATTTCAAGGAGAAAAAATGGAGAAAAAAAAAAAAAAAAGGCTGAATATCCAGACCCTGGTGGAGTCACTAGACAATACCCATCAGCTCAGGGAGAGGGCAGATTACAATGTCATATTGGTTTTCTTTGTTCTGTCACCCAAGCCTTTCAGCTGAAAATTCAAGGACTATCAAACCCATTTTAAAGCCCTTCTTTTCCAGCCACTCTGAAGTTCCATTATTAGTAGCTATTACGTACTTGCCATTTGTATTTTGAATAATAAAGTCTAAATTGTAACTGTCCGCAGAAAATCAAATGCAATTGCTATCGCATTGTTGCTCTTTTCTTATTTCTTCTATTGAAGCTCATTTTGTAAAACTTATCCCTCCACCCACTCGCTTGTGATGAATATAAGTGCTATTTAAAATATATGCTAATGGCAGACTTTAATCTGAAATAACGTGTTTGAAAGAACTGTTCCCATTTAGACGGGCAGCTGATGTTAGATCATACCCCGACCCTGGGGAAATTGTGCCTGGATATCGCTGGAAGATTCATTTGCACTTCCCAGTTCCTGACACCTGAATTTTAATCTGACTTAAGGTAGCAAATGAATTTAAAATTTGGTTGTAGCTTCTGTTTTAAACGTGAAATGTCAGTTGTTCAGACATCTGGCATGTTTACCCCAGGTTAGGAAAGCTTCCGCAGGGCTGGAGGGGGGCTTGTGGTCCACGCTCTGTGAGCTGAGCTCAGATGAAACAGGAGGAGGAAGGGAAGCAGCCTGGTGCAGAAGATCGTGCCCTGTGGTTCCGAAGTTATTGATTCAACGCCTGCCCGTGCTGCCGCCTCCTCAGGTAAACCCAAGCTGGCTTTTTAAATGTGTGTCTCAGGGGCGAGAAGGGGCGAGTGACCTACGCGTTGCCCAGCTGTGCACATTAAAGAGCGCATGCAGGTATAAGGCTTGGTAATAAATATTTCAGGGACTTAGCTCTACCTTTTGTGCCTTAAAATCTGATGGTGATAATAGAGTAGACACCAGTATTTGAGAGCAAAAGGAGGAGTTCTTGCAGCTCGTGAGTTACAATACCTCTGGCGCTTGTGTATCTGCGGTATTATTAATTCATCTGTCTAGAGGGCATCTTGCCCTCCAGGAAACAAAAAGACCTTCTGACATTTAAAAGTAAGACACAAGATGGAAAGATACTGAATGCCTTTAATATCTCCAGCCTGCAAGGCCTCCGCAGAGACAGGCAGGTGACTCGAATTTTGCCCAAGAAAAACAGGCAGAAAACTCAAAGTAATTTTATTCCACAACACAGCCATTCCCGCTCCTAAAATGTTTTCCAGTAGGTAGAAAAGCAGGCAAGTGACAATTAGACCCTCGCCGAATGAAATGGGAAACAAAGGACGGAGAGGTCCATAGCGCGTCCGCGGGACGGGCAGTGGCTGGCGTAGAGCAAAGGCAAAGCGTGCAGTGCCACCGTCAGTCAAAGCATTAATGTCACCGGAACCTTAAACCAAAGCATGACACCTTTCACTGCTATGAATACTTTTAAAATAGCTCGATTTCAATCAAATGCTTTGAACCATGCCTGTGGAAACTCGGCTGACAATGACTTTAGTCTCCACTTGGATTTCAGGTTGCAGACGGAGATGTTCAGTTCATCACGATACTCAGGCAGCCGCGTGGACGTTGGCTGCGGCGGGACACCAGGCAGCCGCAGTGCGGGCCCCATGGACGCTGCTCTGCTGGGACCGGCTGCGCGCAGGCCGGCGGGGCATGGGAGCCCCAGAAAGCGTGAAGAAGGTGAGTGGCTCCCGGTCAAATCCCTTCCTCTTCCCCCTTGACTGAGCAGAGAGGCAGTGACCCCGGGCAAGAGGAAAGGCCAGGAAGAGGAGTGGGCATCCAGCTTCTCACCTATCCTCAATACAGAAACCAAGCAAGAGCTAAGGTGTAAGCGGGCAACCGTAGGGCCAACTGCAAAGAGAAGGGTCTCTCTCCCCAGTCAGGAAGGCTAATAAGGATTATTGTTGCACACAGGAAGGCTCGGTGCAGCGGTTGTAACGCATCAGGTTTTAATTCTGCAACCAGTGAGTGCTGGAGTATTTCAAGAGGTTCCAGCACATGCTCATAATTAAATGATTTGCACCTGGAGAAAGATAACATGCCTGGGATTTTGTTGGAAATTTCATTAGGCTAAATTTGTACCTTTCCTCTTTGGACATTCTTGCAGTTATAAAGCCGGTAGTAATATGTGCCAGGCAAGAAAAATATGGGAGGGTAACGAAATGACTCTTCAGATGCATGGGAACCTCACAGTCATGATGAGAATGACCTCAGGGGGAAAAGAAAGCAGAAGCATCATGTTGTAATGATAATAAATGTACAGCACGTCCTTTCACAGCCCTTGGGCAAGAAAGTCGTACAGTAAATACAAGACTTTGTTCTGCTTCTGCTGAAAGCAACTGGAGTTGTGCCACAGCCTTGAATTGGAGCAGCTCTGAGACCCTGGGATGCAAGAAATACAAGATTTTGAGCAAAGAACTGGTTTCTGGAAACATACACATCAAATGTACATATCTTCCCTCCCGCAGAAGGAATTCCCACCTCTGCCCAGGCTCTCTTTTTCTCCTGTTTACTAGGAAGATCTTCACTGGTTTCTCAAAAAGCCTGTGGCTGATGCAGTGCAGGCTGGGATGTTCAGTCTGCTTCATGGCAAACAGGTACCCAAACTGGGAGAAAAAAAAAAAAAAAAATCTTTAAGTTATCATCACTGTTTACTGGCCTTGACAGAGGTTGCAAATGTGGCTGGGGACGAGGGTGCTGGCCAGAGCCAGGACAGATGATCCCAGCAAGGCTCAGGGAGCGACCGGGAGCACAAGGAGCGACGGCTCCAGCCCGGCACGCGGCTCCGCTGCCACCAGCTTTGGGTAGTGTAGGAGGGAGGGACATGCTGAGTTACCTCTTCCCAGCACCACCTCAGCTTCCCAGGATCGGAAACTGAGCTTGAGGATGCCTCTGGTTTATTGCTTTTTAATTCTTGGTGGGAACAGCTACTGGAGACTAGTCCATCTTCCCAGAGAAGAACTGGGGACAGCGACTGTTCGCTCTAACAGCACGCAGAAAGGGTGAACATAATGCCAGAGAACAGGACAGATGTTAGGAAGCTTGTGTATGACAATTTTAAATGCATTATTAATTGGAATTAGCAATAATTAGGTCACTTGGAAAAGAAAGGTGTTGTTATCAGTGTAACAAACACAGGACTGCCAACAGCTGCTTGTTGAATGGGACTGGACTGTTATAACCTTAGACTTACAATAAATCTGAATATTTGAATTATTGGCTCCACACATGGGTGTGTGACCTTTTTGGCTGTAAGCAAAATTCTGACTCTAGCAGGAGGGATGTTCTCTGTCTCCCACATCCCTCCCGTGCGTTCCCCGTCCGCAGCTGCTCGCTGCCAGTGACACGGGGCCTGGCAGCCCGCCTTCCGCGGGGCATGGCGTGGCTGAGCAGTGCCAGGCAAGGAACAGCGGGAACAGAGCCAGGGCAGGGGCAGGAGATCACGGAGGCACCTTTTTTTTCAGAATGCAAAAGCTTCCTTTTCTCTTTAAATAAGGTGTGAGTGAGACACACAGCGAGCAAAATGAGAAAGATGATAATCTCCAGTTTAAAAATAAGTCTTCTGCAATCTTTGCCTGAAACCTAAACTCCCCCCC
>KL279042.1:13602-44797 GCA_000699545.1 Podiceps cristatus | reverse complement strand
TAAAAACAAAACAAGAAAACCAGGTTTAGAGTGTGGTTTGGCATTGAGAGTGACTCTGTAAAAATGTTGCCTTCTTGCACAACATATCTGCTCCCTGTGTGGATTGACATCTGCTGACTTGTTGAACAACAACATTATTACCACTTTTTACTTCTGTGAGCTTTGCAGAGCCAGAATGAAATGTGTTTGAGTCTGTTCTTCCTTCTGTGTCAACAACAGGTTTCCTCATTTTCTTCCAAGCAGTTACAGTTAATCAGTTGCAGTAGAACTAATGAGGCTGTACAGCTTGCAGTTCATAATTGACTCTGGAGGACTTTGTTATTAACAATGACTTTCAGGAAGGGATGATGGATTTTACCTCTCTGAGGTCCTTTATTTTATTATTTTTAGAGCTGTACTTTTGTACAGATATACGCATTAAAGTCAGAGGTAGGAAAGGAAGGAGTGAAAGAAACTCCAGGGACTGTTCAGGACCATCAGACTGCTTCTAAGAAGTAGTCAAAGGAAACCTCTTTTCCATAGGTTTAAATTCTCTGTGTGAGGGTCTCCACCTCCAGTTGAAAGTTTTGAAAGGTCCACATACTGGAAGATGTTGAAAAGCTCTAAGCTCACAGAAAGACTGCAGATTCATTACAAACAAGGAAGAGGTCTGGGTCTTCTCTACAGTCTTCATCTTTTTCCAGCATATGGTTTTAATTTTGCTCACCTTAGCAGCTACTCAGCTGCTTATTAATTCTGTTGAAAATACCAGTAGTGAAGTGTAATGGCAATCTGCTTTAGTCCTGGCAGGAAAGTATTTGGGGCAGTCTGTGTCTCACTTAACAGACCTACTCACTGTGACAGTAAATTATTTAAGTACCTGTTTGAAGTCCTGATTCAGAAGAAGATCAGAGGGAAGGCATAAATGAAAAAAACCAAAAACCAAAAAAAAACCAAAACCCCAACCTGTATATAAGTGTATTTGAGAACTGTAATGCTGCTGTCAAACTAATTTATGCAATTAAAGATGTCCTAAAGTAAAAGGCTTGAGTTTCCTCATTTTAAAAAGAATGATCTGACTGATTTGTTGGTACACCATGTGCAGGGCATTTTAACTTTCCAACTGCAAGCACTTTTGTCTGCATGCCTCTTTCCTGGAGCTCTCTCTTCCTTAGCAAGTGCAGGATCAACTAGACTAGCATCATTACCAACAAACATTCAGTTTGGCATTTGATGCCTTTAGAACTGGAGATCAACAGCCTCCGTAAACCATCTCCTCCACTAACTATCCTCGCTCTCAGAATGCATGAACACTTCTGAGTTAATCATGTCTGGCTGTGTAAACCAAACAACAGCCTATGCATACTTAGGAGATTCTCAAGGATCCCATCAGCTCAGAAATTCTGTTTTGGATTCTGTTGTGATAACCCAGATAATGGAAGTGACATCTGGAACTACTGAAACTCAGACTTCCACTAGAGCAGAGTGTGGTTTTTATTCTTTTATAGACCAAAAATGTGTGCTACATGTAAGGGACTATTAATGGCTTGCTGTGGATATATGTGTTACAGGTTTTTTTGACAACAGATAACACGGATACTAAAATCCTATCAAGACACGTCACTAGCATCTGGTGCTGCCATCTGCTGTTTTCTTATCAAGTTAACTACCTAAAAACGAGATTTCAGTGATCTTCCTTTACTGTATTGTAATGCAGTTTAACATGGCATAAGTCTTGAAAACTTGTGTAACAAAATATTGATGTAATATCTTACTCTAGTATAAAGTCATCTTTAGTTTGTAACTCCATAAAATGAAAATGCCTTCAGATGCTGTGTAATTCTAATGAAGGTGGAAAGGCAATAATAAACTTTGCCTCAGTTGCAGCAGTTTTGAACATCTTCTTCGGAGAATACTGACAAATATATTTGAAAATATAGAAAGTTTGATGAGAATGGGCACTGAATGGGTAGTTTGAATGAAACATACTGAGTATTATCATTGGAAGTGATTGAGCTTCCTGCCTTTCTGCTTTTACATGAATGCCATGTTCATTATACTGATGTATTTATTTTAAAAGACAGTACATCAGGAGTAAAATGGGATATTCTAGTGCTTCCAGTGGAATAAAATATTTTAATTACCTGCATCATCTGGCAGAATTATCTTGCCCTCTATCAAGGAAATTTCATACATAGGCTTATGACCCATCTAACATTAGTCTGCTGTTGTGTCGGGACAGTCGCTGAAAGCACTGCAGAAGGCTGTGAAATGCACCTTCGGATGGTAATGACAGCCACACCGTAGGTTGTCCCTGTCCCTTATGCAAAATGTCTGCTACTTTCCAGAGAGGAATGTGTGGAAAGGGCTGCTTTCATACAACATGATGCTGTTGACAAGTGTCTGTACCAGTATTTTCCTGAACCTCTGTTCCTTGGGCTATGCAAGCTTATGACAAGAGCTCTGGCCTGGAGCAGGCAACCTCCCCTTCTCCCATTAAAATACACAGATAATTAAAAAAATAAGAAAGACAAGGGTGTGTGCAGTTTGGGATGATCAATATTTATGGAGGGGAGTTTGGGAGTCAGTCTTATTTGGTGTACTTAAGAAGAAATTAAAAGCTTTGTGCAGTATGAGAGAATTTGACCTCACGTAACACCATAAGAGCAGCCTGGGGCTAACCTCAAGCAATGTCAGGTCTATTGAAAATACATAGTCGCGTAGCCCTCTGAGCTAAATAACTTCATTCATGGTCACGCAGACATACTTAGCGGTCTTGGAGAAAAAAGAAAATACTGAGACACCAGAGGAAAGCTTAACTCCAATATTAGGTATTTGTAGGTATTTTTGTAATAACACATATCCTGAGGAACAGACCTTCCCTACAACCCTTTTAAAAAGTGAAAAACAAAGCAGTGAGCAGACAGCCTAGCCACTGGCCTGTGAGTAGTTTGGGTCGGAAAATTGTGGTGATTCCAAAAATAGTTTAGTTTCAAACTGCAGGCCTCCAGATGTGGCATTTGGGATAGGCACACTCTGAAGAGAAAAAGAAATGAAGGATAAATATCATCAGCTGTAGAAATTCCAAATAAAGCTTATCATACCTCGGATTCCAGAGTTAAGCAACAAAAGAGCTGTTACTACCAATTGTAAGGATATTCTCCTTCAGGTTTTATTGTTCAGCTTTTTAACATTTTTGTATTTGCAGAGAAGGATTTGTGTATATAATTTGGTGGATGGTGATGGTTCACACTCACTACATTTCTGGAAAAAATAATTCCATCCTTCAAATGATCTGATTCCTTTAAATTAATTACAGTCTCTGCTATTGTTTCTATACAGTTTTTAATTGTGGAAGATACGAAAGAGGGACATTTCTACTTGAAGGGATTTCTTAAACATTTTTTTCACCACATAATAGGGTATAGTTATGAGTCAATCACAATTGATAACTTTGGAACATGGGATCCTCTTTTTAGCTGCAGTCCTGTTTTTCTCAGTTGCAACACAAAACCCACCTAAAAATGCTCTGTCAGGATCTAGAGGGATCACAGTACTGCTCATTCAGTCTTTAGGTCTTCAGGTGAGACTACTGAAAAGACCATCTCAGAACTGTGGAAATGCATGCAGATTGCACTGGATGGAGATCACTAACTTTCATCTTGCGTGTCTCTATAAGCTGTTCAATAGCAGGACATCACAATGACTTTAGAACAAGTGTAATGGATTTGAACAAAGCATAGATAAAAGTCTGTCTCTGTTCCCTAGGGAAATATTTCTAAGAAAAAAAAAAAATATTTTAACCATGATATTTCTGTGCATCTGTTAAATTTATTGGGAGTATTTAATTTTTTAAGTGATGTTTCACCTGTCTCATATCAGGACATTAAGTGTCCTCGAAGGTATACATTTGGTTTTATTATACTGCCTCATATGATGGAAATGATTGTGACAATGCAGGCTAAATAAGCATGATTTCCATTTGTACTAGGATTCGTTTTCCCATTCTGGTAGTATATAAAGAGTCCCCAGAAACTGAATGTAAATCAAATTGCCCAGTCCTAGTTTTCAGCCAATAATCTGTTTTACTGAATGGCAGAAACCTAGCTAATGAAAACTAGAGAGAAAAATGTGTTACCAGTGTTTTTACACCTAGCATTTTTTTAGAAAAACATTTCTAAAATGCTATAAGCATATCCATAACAAGCATGCACATTGAAATGAGCCACCTGACCTCAAGAGCTTAGACTATAGTGTCCTATCTAAAGCTGTCCAGAGCCTACAAAGAAACATAAGCTGCCTTCAAAAGACTCTGTTTCTGGACCCTGAGCCTTATCTTCAAATCAGACAAGGTCTAGCTCAAAAGCTGAAGTAAGGAAGTAGGCGAAAGTTGATAATGAAAGGTTAGGGGCATACTTAAAACAGTTGTTGCTATATTCTGCTATGAATAGGAAGAGAAGTTTATATATACATATATAAATATACCTTGTTATCAAAGATGGCTAAGGAAATTCCATTTGAAAGTTAAGAGGACGAAAATGTCCTTGGAAAGACTGTCTTTGGATAAGTTGTATTTCAATTCACTGTGAGAACTTTCCAGATGAAGTCCAACTTTTCCCAGCAAAAATACACTTTGTAGAGTATTTCTTCATGTAATTGAGTTTACATGTGTGATACAGGAAAGAAAGCCTATGCAGATTGTTCACTAATGACATTTTCAGATTGTAGCATAAATGCGAGAAGAGCTGCCCAGAATTGCTTGAACACACTGATGGGCTGAGAGAGAGAGTCATAAATATTGGAACAGGTTATGCTTTGTCTTACACAGCAGCAGAGGAAAAAATGAAATCCCCACCTCTCTTGTTTGAGTGAGAAAGGCTTCCCGTGTTTGGTCTGGCATGGCTGTCCCTCTGCCTTTAGGAGGGCAGGGAACAGCTCGTCTCTTACGGGTATTCTGCAGCCGGGAGCGCAGGAAGTGCTGGCAGTTGTGAGACCCATCAGCATGCCTCAAAATGCTGTCTCTGCAGTACGTTCCTTGCACTACTCCTGGAGCAGGGCTGGTACTGACACCACGCCTAGCCCAGGACGTGCCTAAGGACACAGTTGAGTCCATAATCTGCAATACCACAGTAATTATATATTTTTCAGGCTTAGAATATGTATTTGTGGGGTTTGGGGTAGAGTGATTTTTTTCCTTCCATTGAGCTGTTTTCCTCTGTGAACAAAAGCAGATCTGCAGTGAAGAAACCATGATTGGCTCAGAGTCCAGTTCTGCCCTCGCTGCAGTCACTGGCGAAGTTCACACTGAGGCCTTCAGGATAAACAAGGAACAGTTCCTACTTTGCCCCCCTATTCTGAAATATCCTGGATTGGATTTGATCCTTCAAGGCCAAGAATTCCACCAGCTAACTCATCTGTGGCAGAAGTAACGCAGGGTTGGCGACCACAGTTACAAGCTTGAGACAGCTCCGCTCACCGTCCAACTTAAGAGAGATGCCAAGGCTGGACACAGCTCTTTAACTGTGTTCTGCCTGGAGATGGGGTCTTTCTGCTACCGCACTAGGCATCAGCAGTTCATCTGAGGAAGCTTTTGTTGCTTCTTTCCATATTACTTCTGTTTGGTAGATAAAAGATAACATTTAAGATGGACACTGCTGCAGCAACCTGATGAAGCAGAGGAGTTGTTTCTGCACGTGAAGACTTAGAGTTTCCATTAACTTGATGGTTGAAAATAAAACAGCTGAAAGTGACATAGCTAAGTATTAATTAGGTGACACGTGAATTTTCAGCCCAGTATCTACAGAAGGATCCTACCTGTACCAGGTGGCCAGTTAATGAGGCAATATCTCTTACAAGCTTCAAGACTGAATCTAGACAAGATGAAACTGATAGAAATCAGTTACGCTGATTTCACAGATAGGAATCGATTTCTTAATCTACATGATTGTTTCCATCAAAAGTCATTCTGATTCAAAACTAATGTTGAAAACAATATTTATTTTTCTTCACAATTGTTATTTGCAGGTACAAGTAATAAGACGGCCACCAGCAGTGATTTGTTACATATGTGGCCGTGAGTATGGAACAAAATCTATTAGTATCCATGAACCACAATGCCTAAAAAAATGGCACCAGGAGAATGACATGCTACCCAAGCACTTGAGAAGGCCGGAGCCCCAAAAGCCTGAAGTCAGTCCCATACAAGGTAAGCTACAGACCAAATGAGGAAATGGGAGGAAGAAAAAAAAAAATTTAAGCAGTAGCTTAAGAGTTTGCACGTACTTCTGTCTCCATTTTACTCCAAAGAAAAGGCAGGCATCATGGCTTATTTTAAGCTTTCTGTTAAGTATCTTGTTCTTTTATGCTGCATCCATGAGAAGCAAGAGTAGTTGTTGCCTTGTGGGCCGTGCCTCCTGGGACAGGCCTCTTCATACGTCAGTATGTTCTGAATCGAAACACAAAAGGATTAACAACCTGCTTCATGGTGACATCACTACCTTTTGACTACTTTCAACACAGTAGAAAGGTATATTTTAAAATGGGCAAAAGCATCCAAGAATAATGTGCAGACTTGACATATAGAGTCATTACAATAAATACCCTTCGGGCAACATAGGGATAAATACTTCAGCCAGTTTTTACACCTATAGCATCAGTTATAAAAAAAGCCTGATGCTAGCACTTAGGAGTGGTAAAGAGCAAATAGCCTTGAAATAGGAGTTCTGTGGTAAAATAAGAAATACAATACTAGATGCGTGGTGACTGCTAGAAAATAAAGTATTTTTGAAACATACCTATAAAGTACACTGTCGTTTTAGGTTTTTATTAAAATATAGATAAAAATATAGTATCTTCTACAATGAATATCCAGTGATTGTTATTGGTCCTTTTTTATTTATAAGCCTTAGAAGCTTTCTTTTGAGAGACATTATAATATAAACATAGTGGGGAAAAAATATATGCGGTATAAAATAAACATTTTATTTATGGTAGTTATGTGCGTTTGTGCTGTACGTTCTGTTTTCTAAGATGCCTAGATCCCACTTCTTCAAATAAATGAAAATTGACAGTCCCCAGCACCCGAGAGAGCTGGGCTCCCATATGTGCCCCAGGGGTGTGCACTCACTGCAGGACCAAAAGGAAATCTTAACTGTGCTTTGCCTGGAAGCTTCTCCCAGGACTTCCCCATTCCCATGTAAAGTTATTTCACCGCTTCAGCTGGATGCTTTCCCTGGGCCTGCCAGCTGGTTTGAGCTACTTTGGGCCAAGTTTGGACCATTTGCTCACAAGCAGTTAATTCACCCTCTTTTTTTTTTTTTTTTTTTTTTGGTATTCCCCATAATTTCCTGCAGCTTCCCCTAATGTCTGGAAAAGTAGACAAATTCTCCTGCAACTGACTGTGAAGGAGTCATACACTAGATCAGTTTACAGCAGTACAAAGAAATATGTCCCCATAAGAGACATACAGAAGAGAGCAGGATCACTGAGAACACTAACCAGCTGTTCAAAATAATAGTAAGTGCAGCTCAAATAATATCAAATAAGGACTTGGTTAACAGATGCCAAGCAGTGGAGTTGAATCTGCAGTAAAAGATAGGTTCAAAAGACATTTTCAATGTATTTGCTGGTTTTGTTGTTTATTTGTTTTGTGTTGTGTGGTAAAAAAAGATGGCGAAAATGAGAATTCCATTTGAAAGAGAAGGATGCAAAAGGACAAATCAGGTTATTTTGAAATGCACTATTCTTGTTTTGAAGAAATGGAAGCATAAAGACAACCACTCTTTGAGAGAACAATCCAGCAGAAGGCTCCCAGATATGAATCAGAAAATTGTCTCATTTATGCAATGAGTCATATCAGGCGCCATGCATCTCTTAGGAGGTGTTGTGTGCCCACAGTTCCCCGGGGGACACAGACCTGCTTCCAGCGTCTGTCCCTAAATGCCTGCTGATGCAAGTCTGATCAGTTCCGTAGCTTGAGCTAAAATTGTTGTTCCCCCTGCAGTTGCCTCATGCTCCTGGCCTTGAGAAAATAATCTCAGTGTTGTTCTTTTTCCGTAAGACTTACTCTCGATCATCTGGTAAATGCTATAACTGACCTTGAGACCACATACACGTACTGCATGTCTCACAGTTTCTCAACTTAGGGAGGAGGGATTACCCCTGTTGTTGAATGGAACAGGCAATGTTCAAAAAAAGCTCAGAAATATTAACTGCTTACATAAAACTTTTTATAACTTACATAAATCTTTTTCTGAAAACTCAAGTGTCACAGGAAGACAACCGCTGCCCTGATTACACAGTGTTTTGTTTGTGGAATGCCTAACACATGCCTGCAAGGAGAAAGTCATCTTTCTTTCTCTCTCTCTCTTTTTTTTTTTTTTTTTTTTTATATTCAATAAACTTTCCAGAGTACAGAAAATACACATTCATTTCCTGCAAGCAAAGGGGATATTTGTCTCAGCCAAGAAAAGAAACACTACTTGGTTGCTCTTCTAACAAAAAGAACATTAGGAACAGGCATATTAAGAGATCTAAGGCTTATTGTGGTTATGTGAACCATTGGATATGAATCATATTAAAACTGCATGGGCCTTTAATGAAGAGCTCTATCATGTGCCAATGACAGAAACCATGGAATATTTTTAAATGCACAAATCCTTTTCATTTAAAAATTATCTGCTGCTAACAGTTCAAAGACAAAAACCCATTTTTTAGTCTTTTTCTGGTTTCTCATACCTTTTGAGAAAGGTGAAACAAATACATCTTCAAATTGAGCCATGCAGATTTTTTCTGCATGCACTTCAAATGAAAACTCTTAAAACCTAAATCAGGGTATTAAGCCACCTACCCGGCCTGTTCGGAAATCAATTTGAAACGACACTATGTGAAAGTCCATTTCAAGATGAAAGTAAACAAGATATTTTAATATTCAAATAAAATCTTGAAAATACATCTGATGTGACTGTTTGAAGAATGCTCCTGATCTTTCAGAGCAATCACTCTTCCCACAGTGGAAAATATCTGAGGATGAGACTGGATTAGTGCTTAGATGACAAAAGATGCATCAGTGCAATGATGTCACTGGAAGCTGCGGCTTAGAAGAACTGTAGGTTTTGTCTGTAAGGTTTTAGGCTTACCTAAGCTTTACTCCACTTATTGGCAAAACTTGTGTAGACTTCAACAGGAAGAAGATTGGGCCCCTTGTCCAGAGTAGTACAAAGAGCATATTCTCAAGTATGATATACTCCCACCCATTGCCATGGTCAGATAACACATGCTCATTAAACAGAACTTGAAGTAAAGCCAAAAAGTGAAATTTGCTGATAATGCTATGCATGCAAAGATGTTAATAATTAGCTGAGAATGCATATCATAACACACAGCATGATGTTTTCTCATACAATACAAAATGATTCAGTTTGAAGTTAATTTAATTCAACCCCTGGGACAAAAAGCAGAGTCTTTTTTATATATTTTTTACTCTTTTGCTTCTTTCTTTTCTTTCTTTTTCATTTGCAAAAGCAATATGGTTTGGTTAAACTGAAAGGCTCAGTCAACAGGTATTTCCTGAAAATATTTTCCATAAAGAGTTGAATGTGGGTCTCCAGAATGAAAGCTGATACTTTCTTTTTTTAATTTTCCAGCCAAAGGTTTCTATGATCTTGATTCTTTAAATGAGGCCGCCTGGATCAGCGCCCAGAACCAGCTAGTTCCATGTGATATTTGTGGGCGTACTTTTCTTCCAGACAGACTGATCGTCCATCAGCAGTCCTGTAAACCAAAACCTGCCATGTGAAGTGGATGTAAAACACATGCATACATATGCATGCATGTGCATGAATGCCCACACATGCACCCATACCTTTCAGCCAAACCATGAGAGAAATAAAATCCAACTGGAGAGCCATGGGCATCAAAACTGTAGTGTGTCATCAGCTCATGTGATCCAAAAGCCTCCAGAGTAAAATCAGCAGTTGCTACTGTGTTGTAAGGTCAAATATGGTGATTTTTTAGTCTAGCAGTAGAAAAAATGCCTCCTCATTTCTGTCTCTCAGGTAGTGTCACCTTGAAACCACAGTTTGAGAGGGAAAGTAATATTAACTACCATCTTCCTTCTCCTGATTCTGTGCTTTGTTGGGTGCAGGAGAACCCACATGAAGAATCCTCCCAGGTTGCTTTCTGAATTGTTTTGCTGTCTTCATCTCTGTTGGTCAAATGTAGGATGTTCTTCAGCCCCAAGCCTTTCACAGCCTTTCAGATTTACCTATCTAGACCTTGGAAAGAAGTTGGGCCTTCTGCATGCATTTTCCATTTTACATGGCACGTTTCATTTTTTGTATTCAGCAAAGGACAGAAAGAAATGAACTAGAGCTGTTAGGGGTCTTTCACTGCAGAGATCCCCAAGAGAGTATGCCACAGGGATACTCTCCTTGTGGTCTTGCTTTTCAACAGGACTGTGAGGCTGGGAGAGAGATGGTATAATGTCAGGAGCTCCCTTGTCCATAGGGACATTTGGCTACATGTCCCTTGCTCAGTGAATATATTCACCTACTGTTTCAGAAACTGAAGCTTCACACGGCTCTTAGGAAGTGAGAGCTTTGATGAGGAGCTTTGAATCTCAGTGTAAGTAAAGCCAGAGTGCTGTTGATTGGAAAAATGAATTCTTTGAAGATTTTGTATCCCCTTTATCAAAGATTTGTCTAGTTAGTGTAAGGACCTCCAGCTGAACTTGACTAATCAGAGAAACCAAGTAGCTCCTTTGAGTGTGTTGGGTTTGAGGTTTTTGTTTGTTTGTTTGTTTTGTGTCCTTGTCCATCTTTGGCACAAGACTATTCACTGACTCCTACTCAGAGCTTAAATCCACGGAGCATTCCAGTGTTCACTTCCTTGTGGCTCAGTGCAACTCATTAAGCCCTTGACTGCTACAAGTGAAACATTCCCATATTAAGGGATCCAGCCATGGGGTGGAAGTAGATATTGGCTGTTTTTAGGAAACACCTTAAAAGTGCCCTCTTGGAGCATTTCTTGCTTAAAAATGATACTGATCATGTGATTTATCCTCAGCTCAATAAACCAATCTAAGTCAGAGGAGCACATCTTTGTCATGACCTTGGTAAAAGAAAACATTTTTATGTCAAACCAAAGAAAACATATTTTTATGTCAAACCAAAACAAACATTGAAGCATGGCATGTCAGATGGTTGGAATGAAATACCACCTTGCCCTCTGTGCCAAATGTGACCATAAAAGAGTGACAGTATGGGAAAGAAGGGTAGGTATTATACAAGAAGCTGGTAGGAAAGGTGTTTGAATGTGCTATTTTGAAAAATGCTATTAAGTTGTGTAGAAGAATCAGTGCCAAAACACATCATTGACTAGGTTAAACACATGAAGGAAGTAATACTTTAACAAGGTACAGCAGAGAGCAATTTTTATTATTATTTTACCTACTCTGAAGTGTTTTATTAAGTAGTCAGGTTATTCAAAAGGTATGACAAAATCCAATACAAGTTGTTAACCAGCAATACAATACGGCTTCCTGATCCTGTGAAAGAAACTGTACCTCATGTATGTTATCGCCTGCAGGCTTAAGGCCTAGAGCTGACTTTTATGTATTGTGTGACCAATGTGACTTTTCTCAGAGCATTAACACTTCCTATTGTACTTACAAATTAGATGAAGTGGATGTCTTCAAACATGCTAAAATGAAATATAGGTACCAGCAGCTTTTCCAAGCTATCAAGCTGTGTGATTTGTGGCATAAGTGAAATAAGAAGTAATATCATTGTTCTGTTATTAGAGGAATGCTCCTGGCTCCAGCCCTGGCAGGCTGTTCATTCAGACTGGGAGAGGTACCAGAATTCTTTGGTGAAAATAATTTCCAAAACAATCAATGGCACCTCAGCAGCTCTTTCATCTTCAGAATGAGAATTGTGTTGTCTGAAGATCGATATCTTCTGGAGCCAAAGGTTCAGTGTCTGTTCTACAGTGCAAAGCTGTGTAAACCCCACAGATGTGTCATTGTTAGCATCTCCAGTGTAAGGAGAGTCACTGGTGAAGCTGGACCAGTCCCATGTCTCCTACTAATTGAAGGTTTAAATTAGATGTTGAAGGTTTAAATTAGATATTAGGGGGAAGCTTTTTACGGAGAGAGTGGTGAGGTGCTGGAACAGGCTGCCCAGAGAGGTGGTGGATGCCCCATGCCTGGAGGTGTTCAAGGCCAGGTTGGACGGGGCCCTGGGCAACCCTGTGTAGATCCAGGCCTGGAGGTTGGTGTCCCTGCCTGTGGCAGGGGGGGTTGGAACTCTATGATCCTTGGGGTCCCTTCCAACCCAGACCTTTCTATGATTCTGTGATATGATTCTACTTTTGGCTGAGAGAACGCATGTGGCTTGAGGAAAGAAGAACTGGGGCACCAGCTTACGATTGCTAGACTGGCTCCTAGGAGCTGATGGCAGGCAACATACACTGCAAGACCCCGAGGCTGTTGTAATTCACATCAAGTGCCGGCCCACTGACGAGCAACTCGGTAATTGGATTATGAATGTCATGTGGTCTCACCTTTGTGTCCCCTCTTCCTCTTCTGGAACCCCACTTCTGTTTGTCAGACATGATAAGCATTTTTTGGTTACATCTGCCTCACCAAGTTATCAAGATTCATTACAGAGTCACTTCAAGAGCAGGAACCTGTTTTAAAGAAACAAAACAGCCTTTGCACTGTCACTGCAGTTTTTGCAGTAAAAATTTAGTTCTGCCTTTTAGTGGGATTCAGGCATCACAGTCCTTGTGTCATTCTGAAAGTTGGACTTGGAGTCATGATGATTTTATATTTGTCTGAAATTTCACCTAGAACAGTTTTTCTGTGTTTCATTGTCAGCTGTCAACTCTACTCTTGTCTATTTTTTATTTTCTGGATTATTATCCCAAAAAGCAATAAAATCTGCCCAATGAGCTGAGCAGAATGTTTATAAGCAATCACAAAAGTGTTGATATTAACTGTACTTTTAGTGTGCTGTTATGTCTTGCCCAGAAATACAACTATATTGGAGCTCTTGAAGCCATAAGCTTGAAGTGTGGTTTCCACTTCAGCCTTTGAGGAAGTCAAATGAGGATTCGGCAAATTAAGAGCTACCTCTGCTTATAGGTGATTGCTACTGAGCTCTGAACTTAACACAGGATCTGTGAACCGGTGAGCCCTACCACTTACAGAGGCAGGTCAGCATTGGGCTGCAAGGGCTGGCAGTGAGACCAGAGCATGCAGGAACTCAGCAGGAGGCAACAGCCCTCAAAAAGGTCTCAGAGGCTGTAACATCCTCTTCCCTCCGTAACATCATGGGTACAGTGATTTTCAAAATATGTAGAAATATAAAAAGCACTGACATGCATATTGTGCTTATTGTCCCGTTTCAAACATTGACAAGAGATCATTGTCCCTTACATCTCCAGGTTACTCTGTCACAAGCTTTTCTGCCAAGCTCACCAACCCTGGTGTTAGTTTCTGCCAATGATGATGGTGAGTTCTGTGGCAAGATTTCTTCACTGGGAGAAACACTGACAGTGTCTTCATGGTTTGCTTCAGAGTTAAAATGAGATCTTATGAGCATTTTTCATTATGGCTTGGCATTTATCATTCTGACTTTTTTTCAGAAGAGGAAAAGGAAATGAAAAATTGAGCTACTTTGCTTCCTCTGTTTCCATACTTTAGTGATTTGTCACTTAACCTTATCTCGTCTCGTGTTGGCTCACAGTTATTTCCAGCTCAATCCCATGTTTCCTCCTGGCACAACACACCTAAAGGGCTTAAAAATGTTTTCCTGTACTTCAGAAACAATGGCATTCCATCTAGTTTACCACAAATGTGCTGATAGCAGCTAAAACTATTCCTGGACAAAATCTACGTAAAGTCAAAACGTGTATTGACAAGCAAAGTTTAATCACATTAAAAAATGAGCATCCTCTTTCAGACCATAGATAAAATCCCTGACTACTCTTTTAGTTCAGCCAGTTGAACCTACCAGTTCCAATTAAAAAATCAGGCACTTTAGAAGAGCAATCCTGAAGATCATAATCAAGCCAGATGAGTTTAACTGCAAGCTTCAAAAATTGGACATGAATGAAAGAATGCATAACTGCAGCTAAATGTGACATGTAAAGTGGTATAGTTTAGCAATTTGAGAATGTCACAGTCCTTTAGTTACCATACAAGCTTCAAAAGGTCCCACATCTTTAAGGGTAGTTGCAAAAAATGCCTAGCAGGCTTTAACAAAACAGTTTCATGGACCCTTTTTCTTAAAGACTACTAGCACTTAGTAGACCACAGCTTGAGGAACAAAAAATCGGTAAATGCAATGTCAGTTTCTATCTAAAAGATAATGAGAACCTACCTAGATCTGTGAATTCTCTCTGCATGGCATAGACTTGGAAAATATATAGTACCATATAGAAATCATGTTTTCAGCACTGACCACTGGCAATTTGTATGCTTAAGCATTAGTTCAGGATTTGTGAACAATGAATTTGATTCTGTACTCACTGAAGCCAAGTTCTGCACTAGCATATGGGCCTACGTTTGTTTAACAAATAGAATTTCATAGTTGAGAATTAAATTTGTTTTTATTAACCACTTCAGGGAGCTGCTCCATGCAGAAGGAATTCTAAGGAGGCTCTTATCTGAATCACTATTTTCTTTGGGCTCCTGTCTGCCCAGGTGGTTAGTTTTACTTCACTATCAGTGGGACAAGGTTTCCTGAATTCTGTATTTTGGAATTGTGTCAACCAATGTGGGTGCAAATGAGTTTGCTGTATCTGGGAACATGCCACACTCAGCAGGACAGTAGGACCATGCAAAAGCAGGATTCAACAGAGGCATGATGTCCACCAGGAAACAAAACCTACAAGCCCAGAAAGCCCTCCAAAAAGTTGCCTGAGGGATTGTCTACATTCTTCCATGCTGTTGCTCACTTGCTGCTCAGTCAATATCATAACTGACATGCATAGCCTATTACTTTAGGACGTGCAAGGGTGAGGAACTCACGTTGAATCTATATTTCCTAGAAAATTTCTGGAATTTGCAGTTCAAGGAAGATTTATATAATTGCATAGGATTGAGAAGAGAGCCATGATTATAGAACTGGAAAATCCACCTGACAAGTGAGACTCCAGGAGCTCAGACTATTTAACTTTTCAAAAAAAGATTAAGAAGTGCCTCACAGATGGCCTGTACATATCCAGATTACAGAGCCTTCTTTCTGGAGGAAAAGATTTAACAATCTTCAAGGCAGGAATTTAGTACTATACAAACTCAGAAATAAGAAACTCAGAACTTTCAAAGAGTGGAGCAGTTTATTGAGATTTACAGTGGATTGTCTATGGCAGGATTTTTATAAACTAATTATGAACTTCTGAAAAAAAAAAAAAGCATAGGTCTAATATGAATAATTTCAGGCCAGCCTTTTGTTACAATATACTCTGTGGATCGTTGGACTAGAAGATCCTTCCAGATTATAAAGAAATATAATAATTGACATATAATTTTCAGGACAAAAGACAGTTTGCAAAAGTGTAAGAAACATATTACAAGTAGCCAATGATATCTCTGAATTAGTTAAGACTTCAAAGGTTGCAATTAAAAAGTAGAAACTGAAAGATGCATATCTTTTAAAAGTCTTTTTATGTTCAGTAGCCCCATCTCTTCAAGAATGTAGACCCCACCAAACATGTAAGTAACAAGAGAAAACCGCTTCTGAAGGCATGAGCAGGTGACCTGGGGTAGGATTTGTACCTGGATTTGGAAGCTGAATCAGATGGCAAAGTCAGATTGGGATAAGAAGGTCTTCAGAGCAGCATTGCGAGAGATCTCTGGACAAAAAATTTTGAGATACAGTCTGAAATGGAAGATAAGCTGCTGGTCTGGTGAGAAAGAGGACACTGATTTCAAAACAAGTACATGCTTTGTCTTCCTTGCTTTCTCTGGCACCTTAAGGAGAGAAAGATTTGCCTAGGTTAGCTCATAGGACTTGTAAAGCTAAATGGTTAGGAAACTGGCTCTTTCAGGTTCGTTTCACAATTTATTTTTGTAATACATCTGATTCAAAACAAGTTATACTTACTAGTATCTATTTATACCAGGTTTAAAGGCTGGAAAGATGTAAAAAAAGGGCACTGCCACATGCAGCTTCTGAGAAAAGCAGATTTCCAACACCTCCTTCTCCAGCCCACTCCCGTTTTGCACAAGCACTGGGTTTGTCAGCATCTAGGAGGCAGACAGGGTATTTCAGGAGCAAGAGCAGAGCACAGACTATGGTGCCAGACCTTGGTAGTGATGCAGTCCTTTGGGCAATGGGTGGTTTACTTATAAAAGAGAAGCCCATGGGCTCCATGCAACCCAGACTTAAGTGAGTACAGAAAATGCTGTAAAAAAGCCACCATAGCCTTCCCTGGAGTTGTCTTCCTCCCTGCATCCTCTCCTCCATCACTTAGCCTTATTTGATGCATTTGGACAGAGGTATCTTCTCCCAATACCTCTTGGAGAAGTTATAGTTGTTAGTATTATTGCCTTGAGGTTGCAAAATATGTGCAGCATGGAAGAAGCAGGACTCAGAAACATGGATCACACTGCGCGCTCCATGTTACAAAGTGGAAAGCTGCATCCACTCAAATAATATAGCAGAGCCATATGGAGAGTTTTTAATCCCTTAATATCTAATATTTACATTATATCACTTGGAAGATAAGGTTTAAAAAGAACATGCAGCTTGAAAAACAGAGTTGTGGCTGTGAGAATAAAGAGGCTCAGCCTGTTCAGCTTATCAAAAGGAAGAGAGAGAGGCTGTTTGATCTGTCATGCATACTGTATTTCAGCTCTGAATTTTAAAAAAACAAGCCAAGTTCAAGGGTAGAAATGAGCACTTACAATCACAGAATTCCAGTTCTGCATCCTTAACCTTAACATTCCCAGGATCCTGTGCATGTTTTACAAACTCATTGAGCTAACCTAACTGACCAGATACCAACTTCCTCACTGATGTGGCACCAAAAATGCCCGGTATAATTTCCCGAATATTTGGTTTACAAAAACTTACACTTCTGAAAAGACAAGGGAGGACACAGAGCTTAACTCAGCTCTTCTGAAACAGTCAGTGGAAAGTACCTGCAGGTGCTCTAGTGTTTTCCATACATTATGGTCTGTGACACTGACCTGAACGCTGGAGAGACTAGCCCCAGCCAGTTGGTAAAAATGTGATTATGGTATGAAGAGATCTGGATAGGCAGTTTCTTTTTAAGGGGGGTAAGAGGCCTTTCTACTTCATCTGTGAGTCTGTGGTTGAAGGAGATAGGTGCTTACATACCTCAAGAGATCCATCTGCATTTAAATAGAGAACTGTAAGCTGTCTAAATGATGGAGCGAGCTGTTGGCTTGTGCAAAGGTTTGTCACATGTTAGGAAGAAGCTGAAGATGATCTGTGGACTTGATGATGAGTAAGTGACAAGTGTAAGTGTTAGGCAGCATAGTACTTCTAAGAGTGAAGAATGAAGGGAGCTCCTATCCGGTAGAGTTCACAGCAAGGATATATATGTTATGGATGTCTTGAGGTTTCTCATTAGAAGCATGAAAAAGTTTCTGGAGTCTTATCAGAGCCATAGTTTGATTTCTTCCTGACTGTGACCCTCTCAAATGTTGGTAGACTCTGCTATTCTGAGGAAAACCTGTGTGCATAGAAGGGGAGGTGGTAGCACATGTCATGAAGTCCCTGGTCAGTGACTCCAGACCAGGAACACTAGTGCTAACTTCCATGTCTGGGGTGCATGCTGAGTGTCAGTGCATTTCAGGCAATCCTAGGGGTTTCACAGCACTCTGAAAAGCTCTGGGAGAAGGACTTTCATCCTTAATAGCTGGCACTTCTTCATAACACAATTCCAGCAATCCGGCCTGAGGTACGGGGAAAGATCAACTCATAGTTATCTGAAGCCAAAGTTTAACACAACACAGCCCTTACTCTGTTTTCTCTGCTTCTTGAGAGTTTTCTTAGTCCAGTTTATAGCCTCCATCTGTCTGTATCATCTACCATCTGAGTCCTGCAGTTGTTTTCATGCCCAAAACCTGATTACAACACCTCTCTTCACAGATGGTTGTTTTGCTGATGACTTGGTTGGCTCACTTATGGGGTAAACTTTCATATTTTCTTTTCAAATTTACTTTTCATCATGTATTTTCATTCATTTAAATAAAATTGCATGGAAAATTCTTCACAGTATGGTTACACTGATACAGCTAATTAAAGCCAAGATATGAAATAGCTACTTCTTGTCATCCAAAAGCTGCAGTACCATACCAGCAAAATGAACTAGCCCTTGCAGAACCACTTAGAGATATTTTTTACTGACAAAATCAGCATGAAGGTATGTCAAAGCTTTATTCCCCTCATTAGTGAAAACTATCACGAAAACCCAGTTTAGCTGGCATTGGGAGTGGCAGTCTCCAATGCAAGCAAGATATTTGTCATGAATAAAGAGTGGAGCAGGAAAAGGATGGCAGTTGTTGAGAGCAGAGTTCCAGTACATACCCATTGCATTTCCACACTGTGGTTATACAGATGTTTCTTATCAGTTCCGCTTGGGCCAATGAGGAGGTTTGGGACATTCTGAGAGGCGAAGCTGTAACTGAAGCTGACCAACAACACGGCTATGTTACAGTCTGTAACATTGCAATCAAATGTCAAGATAATTTCAGTTTACTAAAATCTGTCCTTGAAAGCAGTCTAACCATGATGGTCCAAATAGGTTAATATATCCTGTTTGCAGGCAGATTTTGCAGCTTGTATGACATTCCTTGCTGTTAAGGTCAAGTTCTGAACTGTGCCTGCCTGAACTCCTTTAAAAATACCCCAGGTATTTCCACTCATGTTGCATTTCTCAGTGTGCATCACCTTAAGTCCAGGAGCAATAGCAAGCTAGAACCCTTTGAAGAATGCCAAACATGTATGTGAAACGTTTTTTTGGATTACATGTTTTCCCAGAAAACCTGAGTTAAACATTTGTAAATCCTCCGACCTGGGTGGGTGGAAGAAACAGAACAATTACACAAGTGAAAGCTGCACATCTTGAGGGTTGGATCTTTTGCTAGTTTCAGGAAGTTGTTTGTTCAATAGCATAGCAGTGAAGGGGGCAAAACCAGTTTAGGATAAAAAACAGAGGACTGAACCATTTCTACAACTTTGGTCTTGAGTTTCAAAAATATCTTTTCCCACCTTATTTTTAATTTAATTTGAAGAATTTTCAGATTCAAAAATTCTGCAAACAGATCATCTCCTTAGATTTCATTTCACTTGTTTCCTAAAAGCTATTTTTGTGGAAGAAGGAATATTATTGTTACCGAACGTATGACACTTTAATAGCAAAGTTCCATATTCAGCAGTCTCCTACTAGTCTCCACTCTCATGATTTTACTAAATATAAAGAGAAGAGGTGTTCAGAAAGCACTTTGTCTGCTGCAAACTTGTCACCAATTTTGGCTGTCACATCTACACCAAGTTAGCTGCATCATCTTGTAGATGAGCTGCATTGCATGAAGCAGTACTAAACGATAACCACATTGATACAGCTGAGAACTGTTTGAAACTGATATAATCTCACAGTAGCACACACAACACTCTACAATATTTGTATAACCACAGAAGGGACTGAAGTATTCAACATAAAGGAGGTGTCAATTATTCTAGAAAAAAAAAAAAAAAAAAAAAGATTCAAATACTTCTTGTTACCCTGTCTTCGTAGTATTAGATACCACTCTGTAGCAAGAACATCTTGCTGTTCAGTATGTCAAATGTATTTTGTCTCTTCTTGTAAACTGATATTTTCACATGTGGTAACTGTTGCCAAACAGGCACCTTAAAAATGGATTTACTTACATTTTCACAAAAAAACAATTTGAAAAATCAGTAAATTCTGTGAAGAGGAGTTGATGTTTGGGAATTAGCCCAAGTGTAAAATAGCGGGAAGTGGTCTGTTGGAGCCATTAACACGGATAGTTTGGGTTTTTTTCCCTGAGACTCTGTTCATTGATTGACAATTCCGTGTCTGCAGGAGGCATTTGAAAAACAACGCACGTTTGTGAAAGACCTTGTGGATCGGCCTCGCTTGCTCGTCAATCGGCAACGCCCAGCAGGTGGCAATATAAGCACTTCTCGTGATTTGAAGTCGTCAGAGCCAGGTCCTCCAATGGCGTTGTTACGATCTAGTCATGTATAGCTCTAACTTGCATGGAAAATAAGCCTCAAGACTGGACGTGAAGTTATTCACTAAAATAATGCGAATTCCATGTGTGAGAGTCTGGCATACTTTCCACCTCTGGATCCTTCTTGTGTCTTTGGGATTTACCAAGTACTATTACATTCATCTCAGGTTGAACAGAGTGTCTTGCAGTTGCTAGGAGTATATTACATCTAGAAACACACCTTAGATAGATGTTTTCTATTTCTGTAACTTGACATCTTGAACTCTGATCAGAGATTTCTCCTGAAATGCTGTTCTAAGCGGGTTTTACATATGAGTCACATGAAGTAAATATTCTCATCTGGTTAAAGTTTCAAAAAGTTTGCTCTATCTGCAATTAATCAACTTCCTTCAAAAGCTCAGTATGATTTCAAGGTCAAGTTTTCTGATAGCTAACTGATTGCTGGTTACTTTTCTGCATGAATGTATACTGTTTAGAGATGAGTGAATATACTTGAGATGGGAGTAAAATGTTTTACTTCTAAACAGGCTCAACAAAGAGCTCATGGAAAAAGGCATGCGTAGGTTACAAAGGATATATTTTAAAAAGGTGTTTCTAGCTATAAACTACTTTTGTAAAGTGACCTGGATATCTTTATATGCTTAGAGACATATATTGAGAAAGTGAGCCTAGCGGACATCAAATTTTCTTCCGGGCTTCTGGGTACTGAAGTAACTGGAGAGTCCCCAAGGGTGAAATTAAGAACCAAAAGTGCTGCAGCGCCTCTGGGAACTCTGCAAGGACTGCTAAGAGATCTGACAGACTCTAATAACTGTAATACTTTGCACTCCCATTTCACCTTCTGTTCAGAACTCTCAAAGTACTTTAAAACCAACCATTAGTACAGCCTTTGCCAGGTGAGGCTCATTAACGCAGTTTTAAAGTTGTGGAACTGATTGCCAGAGTGCAACATTACAAATCAGTCCTGTTTAGTGCAACATTACAAATCAGTCCTGTTTTCCTCTGCTCACCCTGACCTCCAAGAAATAGACCCTGACTGAGCTGTTTGCTATAGGAACTTGAGGTTTGCCAGAAGCCTGATCTTCTGAACTATAGCAGGCAACCTAGAAATTAAAATTCATATTTAATATTGCAAGACCAGTTATAGAATAAGTTAGATGCAGACAGACCAATCTGCCTATGTAAAATATTTTGCGTTTTCTGTAATGTTGAGGAGAAACAGGACTTTGCAAATGTAGTCCCAAACAGGGATTATGGAGAATAGGACTGGTTGCTTCTGCTCACAGTGGTCCAGTTGCTTGAGAAATGTGTTGAGTAATCTGCTCAATGACAGGTTCTTTATTCCTCAGTTATATTCATGTAATGCCTGCTACTCACACTTATGTCATGCATCTGGAGTGAAAGATACCTTCACTGCAGACAAACCATGTACAAATGAGAGACTAGTTCACTTCAAGCGTTGCTCCTGACTCTCAGATGCCCCTACATCACAAGAAGGAATCCTTCAGTAATTTCCCTTCCCACTGTGCCAGGGAAGCCAGGATCTATGCTTATGCTATATGAGAACATTCAGAGGATGCTATAAATACCTACATCTGACATGCTGGACAGCAATTTTCTTAACATTTGGCCCTTAGCTTTCTGGTACACTATTTACTTTTTTGCTTCAAAGGATGGGAATATTTTTTCTTTCTTATTATACTCTTTCCTTTAAAAAAAAAAAAAAAAAAAAGGAAAAAAGGAAAAAAGCAAAAACCAAAGAAATAACATGCTGTCTCAGGCCCAGCCCCAGTCCTAGTCACACATGGGGTCCAGAGGGGATCACTGTCTGCCTTCTGGCCAGGCTATGCCAGGAGAGGGCTCATGGTTTTACAGTCAAGTAGTCTTCTCAGAGGCAACATCAGGAACCTGAGCAGGTTGCTTCTGCTTGCTAAGACAAGAGCTGAGGCCTAGGCCTTGTCAGTGAGAGAGATGAAGATCATATTTTTTCTAAGTCAGACTGTCTGACAGCCCCTCATGGGAAGACACTACAGCCTGACAAGCCAAAGTCTCCTGCCAGCTCTGTGTCATGGTGCTACTCGTGGTCTGTGACTCCCTGGCCTTGGGGCCTGGCCCTCAGACATGGCCCTGTGTGGAAGACAAGCACCAGGACTCTGGCCCACCATCACCGTCTGGGTTTGATGAAAACAACTCAGAGGCGAGGCCACCCAGTAAGAGTTGGGCACGGGCACCTCCCTTTCCCCAGCTATCCAATGTTATGCGGACCCTCAGCACCTAGCCCTGCATCAGTGCGGGTGCAGCTTGGCTAACAGGTTTAAACCTGGGGAAAGAAGAGGGGGGATGCAGGTGGGACAAGAAACACACTTTGGGGGGTGCTGGGTGGAGTGTGGGAACTGTCAGCAGCTTCCAGCACTTTCCCACATCACTCTTCCCTGCTGCGTACCACCCACGGTGTCACAGAGGAGCTTGCTGGCTGAGTGGCAGCTTCCCATGCCCAAATGGCCACCGCTGCGTTGCCACTTGGCTCCCCCAAGCCCCAGGCGATGCGGACAGCAGCAGCGATGATTTCCATTGTAAGTGGGGCTGCCTGACAGCCCTTGCAGGCGTCCACAGCCTGCCACAGACCTGGCACCCATCCCACACACAGGCGACTGCTCAGTCAGCAGTCGCAAGGGATCGGCTGAACATCTCTAAGAGAGGTTTGGCTTCCCAAATTTTGAAATGTATCACAGGATCACAAAGTCCACCAGTTACTCTTCCTAAGAAGGGGAAATCTGAGTCATGCTCATCAGAGTAGTGTCATAAGCCCCAAATTTCTTGGTGCTTGACCTACATTTGTTTAAAAACCTGGATGTCTATTGGGAAAAAAAAAAACCAAACAAACACAAACCAACCAAACAAACAACAAAAAACCCACATACTAGTAATGCAGGCAAGGAGGTGAGCCTTTTGGGGTCTAGCATGTATTGATTTTATCTTCTCACTACATTCTTTGAGCCCTTTCTATTTCATTTCTTCTTCCTCCTATTTTCATTTACTGTGTATGTATCTGACCATGCCTATGTTAGCTTGCTTTAAGTTTCAGCAAACATACTTCAAACATTGACAAATCTTGATGAGGAGAGTCTCATTGTGTATGCTCTACCACAGACTCAGAATATTTGTGGATCAGAAACCTGGTGGAATATCATATTTGCAAAATGGAAAAAAAAAATGGAAAAAAGGAGACTGAAGCCTGAATCTTGTTTACATCAGAGAATACAGTGCAATTATTTTTGATTTCTGTGTGTGTAACTGAGATCAGACTTTGGCTGTAGCCAAGTATTCTGTCCAAGGCAGAAGACCACAGTCACCTTCAGGATAATGATCAATTATATAACCATCAGCCTTTCCTGTGCAGGTGGTGCAATGTCATACCACGTGTTTATTCTCCCCAAGTATCTGACTTACTAGATCTGCAGACTTCAAAGTATCTATGTGCAGTTTTGTAATGAAGAAGAAATTAATGGTCAAGCACAGCGATGTGCCAGAGAGTTCAAGTCCAGACTGGACCGTTGTAAGAGATGGGGTTGGGAAGGAAGGTTTCGTTATAAAGTTTCAGCTCATCTAATTAGTATGGAGCAGAAATGGATTGAGGGGAAGATGTTTGTCACCTGCAAATGTCTGCAGGTGCTCAGCACCGATTTAGGTATGGCCCAGTGTGAGTATTCACAAGTGTAAAAAGAAATTGGACTATTCCCCACACATGCATATTACAGAGAATAGCAGGAATAGCATTTACAGTATCCTCCTGACCCTGAATTCACCTCATTCTTTTTCAGTACATAAACTATTGTAAATATCAGATGTGACATACTGCAGTTTGATGCAAGCCAGTACAAAATTGCATGTGGTTCATTTAAAGAAATACCTCCTCTTTTAGCAACTGGATAGAGTCAAAGATGACCACATTTCCAGTGTTTCCTGTATGTACCTGATATTTGCTGCTACAAGTTCTCAGTTATTGCTAGAAACACAGCACATCTTGTGCAGTAATGCCAAAGAGAAGAAAATATTTGCATTGTACTGAACCATAGAGATTTTTTTTTTTTTTTAAATTCTGGCAATGCAACTCACCTCTTTGTCAGCAGCAAACCCTAAGCTGAGCAGTATTTTAAAGGGTGGTGAGAGATACATTTAAACCTAAACAGCAGCATTCCCCATCTCTGCCCCATTTCCTTACCAAAGGCAGGAACAGAGGATGTGGTTCCTGGGATGTGTTAGAAGACAGGCGGGGCCAGTGCAGGTCCCCACAGGTTCTGCTTGCAAGAATATAGATGCAAACCTCTTAAAAATCTGAGCGCATACAGTGAGAACCCCTGAACCTGGCTTTGGAGCGGAAGAACATGCTAGATACTGGATTCATATCTAGCTAGAAGACGTCACTGCTAGATATTGGATTAGTGGTAACTCCCAAAGGTCCTCCTGTATTCTCTTCCTCTCCAGTGTCTCAGGATGCCAGGAAGAGCAGCTGCAGCTGTTGGAGACAGGTGTGCGTTAGCCATCTTCACCTCTGAGAGCTGTCGCCCGTTTTCAATGGGGAAAATGGCTGGTCTCTGTCTCCACACCAGTCTCCCTTAGGGAGATGACATGCTTCTTACTTACCAGATGTCCAAAGAACTGATACCATCAATCTGCTCCGTCAACCTTGCCCTGATGCTAATGCCAGTATGTCAGTTTCAGATGGGTTTTTTTCACACCACAGGCATCAGCCTGGCTCTGTCTCCAACAGTCAGATGCTCCCCACGTGCTCTTGTGATGACCCAGCACTGGAACAGAGCCTTCAGGTCTGATTTCTAACTTGGAGACAAAAGAAAGGGCTATAAAATTTGAAAGTGATTAAAAAAAAAAAAAATTAAATAAAAATCATCCTCTTTCTCCTCATGAATGTTGACAACACACAACATGACCATTAAAAAATACATTTGAGAACAAAACCTATCCTCTAATGCAGAGATGAATACTTCTACCTCCATCACAAGAGTTCCTGAAGAAAGAACATGTCCACAAATATAATGGGCAATGTCAAGGTTTTACAAGTGATAGCAGTTAAATATTTTGCAAAGGATCAGCTGAGAAGGAGACTGGCAATTAAGAATACCAGATTTCCAGGTAGCTTTTGCCAAACACTTGCCTTTTATCTTTGTCCATATCAGAAGCTCTGAATTCCAATCTCTGTATCTGTGAAATGTACTAGGAATAACACTTAACAAAGTGCAGGTACTATACACCACTAATGCATTTAATATCTGCAGGGTATATGGAAAAGTACACATTAAATGCTTTTGAATACACAAAAGTATTATTTTCTGTTCTCTATTCCATGCCTAAGAAATCTTTTTTTCTTTATAGTCATGGAATTTTTTTTCCCTAAAATGTGTATTTTTATTAATCAATTATTACTAAAATACAGTAAATATCTAAAGAGAGAATCACCCAACTTCCAGGCTTAATATATACCCTCCTGCAAACAAGCTAATCCACAATAATAGTGTGCCTCTGTGTGTTTGTGTAGGTGTGTATATTGGGAAAAGGAGAGGAATCGAAGTTTACTTCAGAAATGAACTAAGGAGATGAAATATGTATGGTAGGCTTTTGTTTCAGTATCTCCAAGCTGTTTATTGTATAGTTAATGTACTACAGTTTCACAGGGTATGAAATGTGCTCACAATTATGGGTGCAACACAAACGTGTCATTCTTTAAAAGTTGATATATAGTGTCAGGAAACACCACAAGAATGGATTTTATCAAAAACAAGGACTAGGCGAACCTGGCAAGTGGCAAGGTAGCAGTAGCCAAAAGATTATCATTCCCTGGTGGATTAATTTTTACAATACCAACTCCATTTTATTTTTGCTCTGTTAGGACATGAGTTATATGCAGTTGCTGGGAAGGGATATTGTAGTTTGAAAACAAGGACAAAAGCTCCCTGGCAAGAAAAAATTCTGTTTGCTGAGACTGAGTTTTAGTTGTTTGGAGCACCCCAGGAGGGTCTGACCTCAGCTCCATCACTGGTATGCCGTGTAACTTTACAGAAATGTAGTGCTTCAGTTTCCAAGTGAGATACAGCTACTTCAGCTTCCCAGTGATGTTATTTCACTGTCTCAAGCATGTACGTTAATGAGGGGATTGCAGAAGCTCAGTTTACAGTGCTGCTGTTGTTAGTCACGAAGCAAAACAAACTGAAGTCCAACTGCTTTCTGGTGCCACTGAAATGACCTTTTCCTTTCTTTAGGGCCTTGAATTTAATCTGTGTATCTGTTGTGCCTTTATATACATAAGTTGTTGTAGCAAAAAAACCCCAAACCCTAAAGCTAAAATCCTGACCCTAGAAGCCAATAAAAAAATGACATTGATTTTGCTGGAGCCAAAAGATTCTGGGGAATTTACCTGACATAGTTCTCCACTTGAGTTGTGCTGTATTAGTTGATTACTCTGTGAACATTATAACATTCTGTGTTTCTGGCAGGGAAGTAGCCGTCATTTTCTTCTGTGGCATGGAGTTACAAAACAGTCTTGGCTCATCACACGAAAAAAGTTATGATGTGTTAGCAATAAATACTTAAGTGAAGCAACTCTTTAGATCTGCAAAACAATACCCATAATCTGGATATTTTTGAAGGCTCAAATTCTCCTATTTCCTGTGGATCCAGATTTCTTTTCTGTATCATTTCAACCAGTCTTTTAAAAATTGCTACAATTACCTTACCCCTAAAAGACAAATTATTTAGCTTGATGGAGGGCTTGATGTAAAATTTTTTGCCTAAGTGAATACCTTTTTCCGTTAAGCCACAAATTCAAATCCTAGCAGCATCCATTTACTTCTTCGTTGCAAATCAAATCAGAATTTCATGGCCTTTTCTTTGTTAGAAAATGATGAGTTATATTAATTATTCTTTGGCATTTTTCAGTACCTTTGATCAATCTTCCTTTCTTTCTTCTTTATTGCCTAACATATTTCATGTGCGTTAGTTTTTTCTCCTTCATGGCAGAGGAATAAAACAACTGGTGATGCTGCACAGCTATAATCCCTAAAGTGCTTTATAATAAAACACAAACAAAAGAGTCACTGCTATGTGAAATAAATGTAAAATACTAGTCTGTATTGAAACGGTTTTGTGGCACAATAAGTAGCTTCAAAAAGAACATTTTTAAAAGGCAAAACAAGAAAAGGGGTGGTGAAAGATTATCTCGGCATTTTCCTAATGTACCAGTGCCCTGTGTGACTCATGCCAGCCTGTAAAATACAGTCCTGATTTCATCCTTTTTATTAGGCTTTTTTATATTCCTAATTTACCAGTGCATATAAGATTGTGTTCATTAAAGTCTTAGAAAATAATACGACTTGTTTTCCTTTTATCCCTTTATAGTGTTTATGCTGTCTTGGAATGTTTATCCAAAGCATACTTGTTTCCAAAGGATAATGGCACTTGGTCCTTCCTTCAGTGAAGTGGGCAAACCAAAGAGCATCATTTTTCAATGAAGCAGCATCAACAAAAATAAAAATATATACATTCTGTGGAAAGTCTCTGATTTCACTCTTCAGTCGTTCTGACTTGTTCCCTTTGATTGTTCCTTTCTTCTGATTTGAATTTATACCCACTAAGACCTCAGTTCCACAGCGCTGTGTGTTCAGACACCAACCCACAAGCAAATGTTAACACAGCAGAAGCCATAGCATCCTTTTTCTCTATATGCGATATTGCACACCTACATTAGTCTGTCATATTTGATACACTCTGTTTACAGTATATGAATAATAAGCTTTGTAACTGTGACTAATGTCTGCATTTTGCAAATTTTCCATAACAATTATATGGAAAATATCACACAAAATGAAATTACTCCCCTACCCACCCCCATCCCCCACATTTGGAAACCATTTTCAAGATTACTAGAGGAGAATTCATATTATTGCCATGACCCCCCATTTAAGCTATGAGACATGTAGTTACCTTTACTCCAGCTAGTGTCTTCACAGCAACAGCATTTGAACAGTAAAACCTTTCCTGCAGCTCCTTTATGTCAAAGTACTGATACAACATAGCTGCTGAAGCTTATCATGGGAGCACAAGCTCTAGTACTTCAGAATGATAGGCAAGACTTGATATTGTCATAGCCTGGATAGACCTGAAATAGATGAACCAAAACAGAGACAAATATATTTTGAGTTTTCCTGCAAAAAAACCCCCTTCATACTCAAAGTTTAGTATTTCAGGGTGTGTTTTGTGGCTAAAAAAACCCAAATCAATCTAAACCACACACTTGTCAGAAACAATGTATTTCCATTTTGGAACACTTTAAAAAAATAATAAAATGGGAAAAGATATGATGGCTGGGCTGGCTGACAGCATCCTTTTTCATGGCAGCTCAATTATCAGAAAAAACACCAAGACACGTCAGCTCTAGATTCAGTCACATTGTCTGCCTGTGGAGATGGAAACAAGCAGTTCCCTTTAGTGTATCCCAGCCACCACGCAGTACAACAGCTGGGAAGGCTGGAAAAGGGTTTGTGAACAGTCTTATTTTAAAGTCTTCCACTTTGTATAAAGCACAAAATAATTGTTAGAAGACAAAGGTTCTTCTCCCCAAGAGAATGTCAAAGGCATCCATCATTGCAAACAGCACCTGCATCCTCCTTTGTGAAGGAAGCATTTCATACGAAGTAAATGGGCTGTCTTTGGAGGACATGAACTTTCTCCTTTGGCTAATCTTTTCTGAGCTGGACCCAAATTCAAATGTATTTGCTGCCTGAATAGCATCAAGACAAACTTGTTAATCATTTCAGGATGAGCGATACCGTATTTGAGGGAAAAGGATGGTACTACTAACTTAATGGCACACAGTTTACATTGTGACACGGCAACCACTGAATAAATATCCAGAATTTGGCCTACTAGCCAGTAACATCAGCAGCCAGGCTGCCTGTCCTTACAGGATGCTGGAAAGGCCCAACAAACCTTGGAAATGGGGGGAGAACAAAGGATAGAAAAGTACTCTGCTTTTTGTTTTTCTTTCTGTTTTTGCATGACCTCAAATGTAGTTGAAAACCTATGATTTTCCTTCTTTTCTTAATATATACTATATATTAAGTGCATAGATAGGGTGGACATTTACAATGTCAAGGTCCGTCTTTTCCTTTGTTTCCTGTGTTCAGGGCTTCAGCAAGTCTCTAACATAAGAGCCAAAACATCAGCTTAGTGCTTCTTTCTCTCAACACAAAGGAAACCATTGAGCATCTTGATTAAGCCCTGCCTGCTCTCCAGCAGAGCCCCTGCCTACAACCATGGGCAGGGGGAGCCCAGCTGGGAGGCTGCCTCATGCTGGGAGTCAGTGGGCAGGCTCAGGCACAGACAGAGAGCCCTCACCCTGGGCAAGGGAGCAGCCAGGCTGTCAGAGCTGCGCTGAGGGTCCTGAGCCCTCATCAAGCTGGTGGGCACAGTCAGCACCTTAGACCCTTCCCTCCCCGCCAGTGACAGCAGCATCAGACCAAGCCAGAGAGGCCCAGAACAAGCCCTCCTTGTCGCCTCCGGTACCCAGTTTTAGGAAGTAAGGGAGCTGGGGGCAAAGTCTCTGTACCAGCAGGAAGTTGTCACTGCTGCTGCATACTTCCCATCCTATCCATCTCCTCTTCTCCCACTCTCGTTCCCGTTCCACCTTGATCTATGGATCTGTCCCTGTGTTGGCTGCACAGTGGGATTTCTGGTCTATGCTGGGTCAGAGACACTAAAACATGGCAAACAACAACAGTACCATAATGTACTGAGTAACAAAAAGGAACTAAAAGCTGCTTTAACTTGCCCTGATAAGAAGGCAGTGTAGGTATTCCACATGCAAGTACCATAATGATTGGCATTAGAAGTATCTCAGTTAGGGTGCAATTTTATATAGTGTGTATACTGAAATACCCAGCTGGACCAGGGTGAATTAGGGATATGGGTTTGCCTTTTTAGGTTTAAAAGAGACAATTAACTTCCATTGAGTTTCTCCTCACTTTTGAACATAGCACCTACACTAAAACAAAAACAATTCTTATTGTCCTTGTACAGCTTCCAAAATCCAAAAGGAGCAGTTATATCCATAGGAAGCAGAGCCCCTGCTATTGACACTGTATCCTGCCTGCAGCTTCTTTGGATCTGATACATCTCTGGAGCCATTAACAGCGAGTGCCTTTTATGAGACATTGCCGCTGATATTATTATCAGGCTCTCCAGACATGATACCGTGAGAGCGCTGTCAGTGTGTTGCTGTGATACAGTATGTCACTGATTTTTTCCATAATGTAGCTGAAACTGTCAGAAGAAATAGCTTAGCATGGGTGGTATGTGAGTGCATACAGCTTGTGTGCTGGGGGGGTTGTTTAAAGTAGTGAAAAGCATCATTTTTAGTAGGAACTAAGGGACTTAGTCTGCATTTCTTTTATTGTTGCCAATGGCAGCTTCTTTTATCCAAAGAGATTAAAATATGCTTTTAAGTGCTTGCAAAGCCCTGGAATGTGTGGTTTACAACAGTATTAAGAACTGACCTATAATTACAAATAGACGTGGCACTAGTAATTTATTTGGTAAGCCTCTGAAATGCTGACTGTTTCATTCCTTCTTATAGATTGAATTTAGGTTGTACAAAAGCAGGCAAAGCAGAAGGTCATGATTTCCCCCACCTCCCCTTCCCCCGGGAATTCAAACAGAGCATGTTGTTTCTGGACACAGCCTGGATCTGACTGTTTCCTTCGGAGTCCATGGTACCAAAGCATCCCTGACTCTGTCCAACCCAGGCTGATGCTTGTGAGATTTAAATTAGATGGGAGATTTAAATTAGATATTAGGGGGAAGTTTTTTTCCAGAGAGAGTGGTGAGGTGCTGGAAGAGGCTGCCCAGAGAGGTGGTGGATGTCCCATGGCTGGAGGTGTTCAAGGCCAGGTTGGATGGGGCCCTGGGCAACCT
>KL279042.1:0-13590 GCA_000699545.1 Podiceps cristatus | reverse complement strand
CTGTGGCAGGGGGGTTGGAACTCTGTGATCCTTGGGGTCCCTTCCAACCCAGACCTTTCTATGATTCTATGATTCTATGCTGGTCAGTTGGGTTTTTTTGATACCGTCACTGGCAGGGATTGGCCACTTTATAACAATGGTGTCTGCACATGAAGCAAGAGGTCAAGAAGGTAACTTTTTTAAAAAGATTGGGAATAGCTTATAGACACCACCTTGCTGTACAGGCCCTCTCTTGGTGGAAAGCTGTGCCACCTTTGCAGGCATCAGAAAAGTCCAGACACTGATTGCTTTCCCTGTGCTGTGTGAAAAGACCTTAGCAGAGACTAGCCCCCAGAGAACGGAGGCATTTGTCTTTACATTTCATTTGATGTACTTCCTCAGCCACTCATGTGAGGCTGAAAGGTACCCATCATCTATGACCAGAAGACTAGCCCTCAAACAGGGCTTAAAGAGTCAAACTGGGAATTCTGCCTTATATGAATAAGCCAGTGACTAATTTTGTGGCTATTGTTATAATATTTACAAGCCAGCTCTAGTCATTTTATTGGTTGGTTTTTTTTTTAAAAAAAAATAATCAGATTTTCAGTAGTATATCAAACATTAAGAAGTGAAATCCTCTTGGGCTTCTTTTAAACCACGGTTCATGGAAAAACCCATAAAAGTTTGTTGCAACAAAAGCAACTTGTAATTTTTTATCAGGTTGTCGTTATACAAATGGCATTGATTCTTACATTTAGTCAAGCTGTATAAAGAAAAGGAGTGAGAGGAGCTGGGCAGCTGTGCTTTCTTGAAAGAATTTAGAAAATGTTATTTTCATTGTATATGTTGACCCACTTACTTCAGCAATAACATATCCAGAACTGGAATCACTGAGACTAAGTATGATGTAATGGCAGAAAATTAAGCTGACAAGGTAACCCTGTGTCAAGAAAGCATAATTTGAGAATTCAGGTTCAAGACTTACATCACATTTCTTAATGTCAGTCCTAAATAACAAAAGAGATGACTTCAGGATTGCCATTGTGGATCAGTTGCTATTACGCTTTTTCACCACTTTCTTCATCATGGTCCTCATAAGTCAAGAAATGACACTAGTTGAAACTCTGACTCCTTCAAAACACTTTTTATTTAAGTGTAAGAATTTGTCTTTACCAAATATTATGACAAGAAAAATGGTAATAAAAATGCATGATCTGTTTTAATTAGTGTTTACTATAGGGTTAAAGTGCCATGATATGGAGTGCTAAAAGTAGCAGCTGGAAATGGAAGATGCTCATAAAGCTTAGTAGAAAGGAAGCTAGAAGTGTGTCTTCTTACGCAGGTGCAGACCCCACTGCCTGTGCCCCAAGCTAGATGGTGATGGGTCTGTTCCAATGTGGAAGTGATTTCAGTAGTGTTAGTCAAGTTCTGTAACTAATTCAGTAAGGCCTGCTGAGAGTTTAGCTGAAAAGCAAACATACTATCTCAGGCCCACTGCCATGCTACAGCACCATACAGCTTCAGTTATCCAGAGTAACCAGAGCAAGTACTGGTCTCCTTCCAGTCTCTCATACAGGCATGATCTCAGAGCCAAACTCAGAAATTTCATCCTAATTCAGCCATTCATTTGGTATTTTTAACTTTCAGAAGTTGCAACTATTCCATCACAGATTTTCTCAGGAAACATTTTCTCAAGATTTTGTCAGGAAAATTTTCTCAAATTTTCTCAAGAACAGAAGCCATTTGAATATTGGAAAGGGTTTACAGAGAATAATGGGTTGGAAGTGAGTTCTGGAGGTGGACATGAAGAGTTTTTTAGGCTTGCTAACTCCTAAGAAATCACTGTGTTAAGTAATTTGGACATACAGACATAGATACAGATATTTCTATTTTAAGGAGAAGAAGCAGTGGAAGGAGCAGAAAGATTCAGGGAGGCAACCATGTGCTAACTTACATTAGCAATAGGAAGACAGTTTACCCCAGCCCCTGGCCAGGGGCACAGTACTGTAAAGATGAATAGAGACGCATAAATTGGTGAGTACATCATACCTCACTCAAACATGAGCAAAAATCTTCAGAAAAGGATGCTCATTTTCATGAATGTGACAATAAAAAAGCTAATTTACATTTTTTTTCTCTCTCTTTTCTTTTGTGTTTGGTTTGGTGGGTGGGTGGGGTTTTTTTTTGTTTTAATCTTGTTTTCAGTGGTTCTTGTCTTTCTGTCTCTCCCAGCTGAGAGGCAGAAAGGTGGTTTTGATTCTGGTAACCACATCATCAGACAACATATAGTACACCTGCAGAAAAGGCAAGAGAAAAGCACATTGTAATCTCTTGGGTGCTTCCTTACCTCTGCTGTATCTCCCTTAAATGCAGGAATGGATACAAAAGAACAAACTGATTGCTCAACTCAAACACCAGACTGTGACGGTCAAATGCTTACAGCAGTCTTTACAGAGGACAATTCACAGGTGAGCTGTTGGCTGTAGTATCTTCTTACAAATCATTGGACATTAGTAACTGCCTCAACAATGGCATATTCACATGGGGATTTTACTGAGGAAATTCACACCAACAAAAAAAGAGCTGAATTTGATGGTTATTTGTTATAAATAAATAATGGAGACTGGTCAGCAGCACCAGAGGAAAGACAAACTTCATCATCTTCATGGACATAAAGGAAGTAGCATAACAGTCTTTTCAGGAAAAAAAAAAAAAAAAAAAAAAAAATCACATTAAATTTTCGTTTGTAAATGGGGAAGTAACAGGAGAGATTTATGTTACAAAGAAAACATCTTGTCAGAGATTTCTAGGAGCAAAGAGCTTTAGGTTCTGAAATATGGAAGAGCTTTACTTGTCCCAGTTACAGGCATGAAGAAAAGCTGGGTGACAGGAACAGAAAATAAACCTCCATGCCTCGATCTAGACTTACTCCATGTGCCAAAGGGTAGTACAAAAGAGTGATGGGGATATTTTTATCTCAATACTGTCCAGCTTTGGTTCTTCTATAATGCATTTCTTATTTGGTATCTTTTCCTTCACTTTACTGCCCATTTTACCTGTGGCCTGCTTTCTTTGGCTGGTTATTCCTTTAGTCTTCTCTGCCGTCCTGTGAACAGAGCGCCCTTCTTCTCTAGTCTGTAATAACCTAGTTGTGACTGTGGACTTCATGGATCTCGCTTTGAATCAAATTTCGTAGAGAATATAGTGAAAGATATAATGGGTGACTTGCTGGATAATGTTACTGGATATTTTATACTTTAAAAAAGGTGATCACAAAGGACAGGTGAACTTTCTGTCATTGTATTTTTGTGTTCCAAAGGCATAACAGTTTGCTGTAGTTGTTACAGTTGCCAAGAAAGTAGGTGAATTCTGCTGTGCTTGCAACACCTCAATACACTCAGAGGTATCAACCTTTCAGGAGGGGAACTGGAGGAGGATGTAGTTGTGTTCCTTTTGCTGTTTCTTGTTGCTCTCAATAGCAATATGTGCAATGCGTCCCACCATTAGGGTCTTCAAATATTTCAGCTTATCATAGCGTACAAGTACTCGGGTTTCCTCTTCTTGTGTACAAGTAAAATGAATTGCTGCAAACTAAACGATTGGTCTGATTTTCTATCCTTTTTTTTTACCACAAAATTTTCTTTTTATAACAAATGAATTTACTTGCATGCTCAAACATGAACTGATAGATCTAACTCCTGCCCTACTTTTCAGACTGTGCTAGTCCCCCTGAGTGAAAATCTTATATGATAAACTTTTCATGAATTGAACTTCCAGGATTATAACTGAGAAAAACACTGACTTATAAAGGTGTTCTTTCATGCGTAAGGAAAAAGGTTTATCCAGCTTGATCCTATTATAGCCTCTGTTAACACAGCTTACATTATTACCATGGCAGTGCTCCCTAATACTTCTAAAAATTTGTCAGCATTTCTGCAGCACTCATCTCTTTGAACAACGCCCATCTATTCTCTTATCTTTCTTCAACTTCATAAATACATGTGTTTTAAACAATTTGCTTTGGCTAAACAAGGCATATAGATATTTATAACTGTAGTTATGTGAGATCGTAGGCTGTGTTACATACATTGAAAATGCACAATACATCAAAAGTATATGAACAAAAAAAATATAGCGGTGATGAACTTATTCTCTAGTTTTAAGAATAACAGCTTTGTGGAACAAGTGTCTACTTCTATCAACTATCTGCATTTTTGTCTTACCTCATAATGTCCTCCCTAGATCTAAAAAAATGAAATGAGAGTCTAGGCTTATTCCACCCTGAAAGAAAGCACCGCTTTTAAAACTGCATGTCTAGCAGAACTGAGAGATCCAGTTCCTCAGGACTTCAAGACTAATCTGCAATCTCACCTCATTCCTACAAACCTGAACGTATCTTGTTATTTTAAACAGTGACAACAGTTTAATTTGAGAAGTATAGAATTACATCAAATAAAAGATTTCCTCTTTTTGAAGTTATTTCACTCTCTGAATCCCTCAAAAAGATCTGAACTTTATATGTCTGCCTCACAGGATATGCAAAAAGCAAACATAGGTTAAATGGCAATATAGAAAGATCACATCTTTTAAGTAAAATCCTAACCTCAGTGAAGCCAGTGGAAATTTTGTCTTTTCCTTTTCGGTACAACCAGTATTATGCTCTGAGTGGGAGCTTGCAGCACTGTATCACCACACTTTGAACCCTGTACATCTCTTAAAAAACCCAAACAAACAAACAAAAGAAAACAAGGAAAAGGAGAAAAAAAAAAAAAAAAAAAAAAAAAAAAAAAAAAAAAAAAAAAAAGAGAGAGAACACTGAAAAGGATTGTTTTAACTTGGTTAACCCACTTCTCTTCCCCATGGATTTAGTAATGGTATGCAGTTTACTCTGAACAGCTGTGTCAAAACCACAAAGCAAACAACAATTAACAACATAAAACTAATAGTAGGTAGCCCTTAAGAGGCTGAATTAGCCCATATATTATTAAAGATGGAGCTATGTTACTACGTGTTTTACCCCACACACACCAAAAAAAAAAAGTCTTCCATTAGCTTCAAGTGTGAAAATATTCAGAAACAGTGAACTAAAATTCATCAACTGCAGATTAAGAGAACTCAAAGAAACTCTACATTATTTTTGTATATTTCCTTTTTCCATGAAATCCTAAAAAACCCCAAGATTTCTGTAGCCAACCATAACTCTGACCTTAAACCTTCATCCACTTACCTAATGGGATAGTTTTTCAGCATATCATGATGTTCACAATATATGTAGTACTTTCTGTATTCCTGACTACATATGTTGGAAATGCTGATAATGGATCGCACTTTCCAATGGACATGAGTATCTAAAAATATGACAAATTTGCCTTGTCTGTCATTGATGGGATAGTTGATGGCATAGTTGAAGCAGGTTAGAAATAGGGTGCATGTTCACCAAACACCCTATGCATCCTTAGCACATTTAGCTTAAGCCACTCTGCAATCAGAATGAAGTAGAGATTCAACTCTACTTCGTCGTTACTTGCCATGGTGTCATGATGCTGACCATGAGGGAAAATGCAGGATAGATATGGAGTGAAAGTATGGAAGTTTCCACAGTTGATATATCAAAATGCAAGGAGCTAAAGTAGAAGAAGGAGAGAGAAGATTAATGATGAACAGATCATGTCCACCCCAGGGAAATTAAATGTGCCAAGTAAATTCTTATTTAATTTGGACAACAATTACCTGTATAATTATATACAGGATTTTGGATCAGATGAGGTTATTTTGTTTGTTTGCTTTTTCCTGACAATAGTCTTGTTGAGGCTCTTTTTCTTGTTGTTTATCCCTGGTTAGTTTTACATATGGAAGAGTGACATGCACTGAAAAAAAAAGAAGCAAATAGAGCAAACAGAAGGGATATGTCAAGTTAAGGATACTAAATCTAACATAGCAGCTGGCTGAGAGATCATTTGGCAAAGGGGAGAACAATGCCAGAGATATGCATCTTGGTGCTGGGTCAGGGTTACTTCATATTCAACTGCATGAAAGGTTTTACTATTTCCTTTAAGTCATTAAGGCATTGAAAAGCCACCCAGCAGTCCAGGGACATGTGCTATTTCTATGCAATATTAGAATAGATGGTTAACAGCGAGCTGACACTAGCAATGACATCAGATTTTTGTATAAAAAGACAAACAAACAGAATACATGGAAGAATTCCTCTGCCTTATAAATGTCAGTTGGGCACCTACATGGTGCCCTTTGATCTCACCAACAAAACAGCAATACATTTTATAGCTACTCCTTATGTCCTGAAATTCATTGAAGGTATTTCTCTTTCAGTTAACATCATTCTGACCTATTTTGTCTCTGGATCTGCTGACTGAACTCCCAACCTACTTACCTGACATAATCAAGTTCTCAGCCACTCACACTAGGCCCAATATAATCCCTCTCCTGGACGTTTCCTATTTTTCTCTCTTTATTGTGCCTTCCTTTTCAGCTTTCAGGATTCTCTCCAGTTTAATGTTCCAACCTATGTTTGGAAAAATTTTGTGAAGTCAGAGTGTTTATTCTTGACAGGTCCTGAGACTGCAAATTACCCTGCTTTCCTTAAATGAGGTGGCTTCAAAGAGAGATTCAGGGTCCTGGCACCTATCAATGTCAGATCAGAACTACTCATTTTGTCTGTTTTATCCTTAAAATTCACAAATCCTTCTTAGCTGACTCACAATTACCTCCATGACCTCCAATGCTTGAACTTTCACTTACATTTTACTTTTGCTGATATCGTCCTTAAGTGAAAGAACTGACCTCAGACTCTGAACGTGGCCTTTTCATATTTCACCTTTACTAGCTACCCAAAAAGCAACAGCCAGCAAAAGTGTCTTCATTTTTGCGGCTGGCCAGATGACAGCCTGTTTTGGCAGATGGAGATTTGGCTAGGATGACCAATGAGCTTGTGAGCCTTCAGGCTTCATTATCACAGTGTACCACACCTGGCCCAGAATAACTTCCCATAGGGTGACGGATGTGACTGCCTGTCACTGTACAAATTCTGACAGCATCTCATCCAGTAGGTTTCTAGGTTAAACTCCAAATTCTCTGAGGCATTCAATTTGGACCTGGCAATCACATAAAGGGGTGTGCGGGGAGGAGGGCTGAATAGCCTGATCCTCATGTTGGTCCAATGCCAGCTCCCAAACAGTGTAAAGCGACCAAAAGGCATTTCTAAACTACACCAGCTGCTAGCAGCTCCAGAGAAACCATCTGCCAGGTTAGCACATCCCATTCCAGTCATGTCTTGATTATGCAGCTTCCAATTCTTGCACTGGGAGGACAAATTGAATGTAAGAAACCAGATAGATGTTAACATAAGGCTTTCTTGGAAATTAGGAAATTCTGTCCTGGCAGCTGACAAGTTTCAAGTCCCTTTGTACTCCTCTAGTATGGCAGAGAACTAGAAGAGAAGATATAATTTCACATCTTCATTTTCCAAGCTCTCAACGGGCTAAGTGTTCTGGAGTTTTCCTCATTATGCAGGCACACCACAGTAACAACAAATATGTAGAACAATGGAGTTGTCACTAAGCACAGAGGCTGGTACTTCCATGGTGGGCCATGGGTGGGGAACATGCTGCCAAGAGAGATTCTAATAAATCTGTTTTCTTCTGGAGGAAAAAATTGGAACCTGTTTCTTTGCCAGTTCAAATAACAATAATAGCTCAAGGGAAAAGACACAATAGAAAGGAGGAGAAAAGGAAATATCTGGAGAAAAGAGAAAAATAACTCCAGTGTAGTACACAATACCAAGAGGACAAATTCAAAGAAAACATGAATACTACATAAAATGTGTTATCATTGGCTACTATTATGATCCTTATTGACATATTGAAAGGAAGAAAATGAAAGATCAGAGCTGGAATCTCCACGGGTGTAAATTCTTCCTTGACTGCAAAAAGCTATGACAATTTAGAACAGCTGTTATTTGCCCCGTATTGGTTTTTAGGTTTTATTCTGGTTTTATTTTTGTAGATCACAATGATGATCACGGGACAGAGGATGGATTGACAATATGAGTTCTGAATCCCATGGGACATGTCTGCTGTTTTGAGTTTTCAGTGTCTTTTGAATGCTTAACGCAATGCAATTTCAATGACTAACAAAGTTGTCTTTGGCAGAAACCCTATTTGGTATCAGAACAACTAAATGATTACTTCAAATAATAATTACCAAATTGTGTTATTGCTGGTTCATAATTGCATGTTTGAGTATTGGGAGAGGGAGAAATTAAATTATGTATCATTGACTATGTCAGGAGAACATGTTCTGAGTCCAGACGGAGTTAGTTTAGAGTTCAGTTCAGCTTTTGCTTTGAAAATATGCTTTCTTCCTTATGGAGAACAACATGTTTTTTCTTAATTAGGTTTTGGTCTATTTTGCCCACAGTCCTTATCTGCTTGTGAAGGATACTTACGAAGAGTACCTCAATACAATATGCCTTTATAACTGTGATTCCTTTACAAATGATTTATTGCAGACAAATAGGAGTACACATTACTTAGTAGCAATGGTAGAGTTGTAGGAAAAAAAAGAACATGAATTGTTTCTTCTTTAGTTCACAGTACTTTAAACAGCTATGCCTCTCTCTAAATCAGGGAGACAAACAGATAAATAATTGCAACAGTGAAAGAAAACAATAATGAAATACATCATAGCATAGCCAAAGGAAAATGCTGTCTGAAATAAGCTTGTTTGTAATTGCCTCTGTACAAGGGTAAGTAAACAGGCTTTCCCTATACAGTCATGAAGCAGTCAGGTTAAGTCAGTTTGAAGATTCACAATCCACAATCCACAAAACAATCCACTTTGTACACTAGAAATGTATAATACCATGAAAAAATCTTTAATTTGAAATGTAATTATGGTAAATGAAAGCACAGTTCTTCTGTGCTTTTCTTTGTTCACATTAACATTTCAGGTTTCATACACAGGAGCTCAGGCAAGGAGGTTTTAGTAACCTCTGATAAACAGATTTGGTAAATAAGAAGCCATGTGAATGGGAAATTTTTTACTCAATATGAACTCTACTGTTCAGAAGCATCTTGTCAACCACTAAGGAGGTGAAAACCCTCAACATCTGATCACAACAATGAGACTTCCTTTTCTCTGATGCTACAGGAGAACTGGCTGTTTTCCAGGACAAAGAAGCACTTTTAGAGAACATGGCCATAGCCTCTTGTCGACACTCATCTGCAAAATGCCTGTACTCCTATGCAGCTGCCACGTTAATTTGCTATCATCTGCCTCAATATATTGAAACCCTGTTATTATTTTTACCCAAAGTAGTGCCTTAGATCTTGACAAGAGTATTTTGAGAGGTTGTTTAAGAAGACATCACCATGAGAGTGGCCTGTAACTGTGTACTGTGGCCACTCTTAGCACCATTACTTTTATAAGAAGCAAAGCAAACCACTGTACGCTCTCATTTGTTGAGCTAACCCAACAGAATCCTGTCTTCTAAGTGATTCACAGAGAATAAAGTGGTATAAAGGATTGGTGTTTACTTCCAAAGACTGATTTTCAGGACTAGTTTTAACTATCACTGTGACAAGTTCCTTTCATATAGATAGATATGCAGATAGGTACGTTTGTCTGTTTGCATCTGTGTGTCTGCATGTGTTGTCTGAGACCAAATGGGACAAGAAAACAGGAAAGAGCTGACTCTCTAACTGCTTAGAAACTCCTCATCTTGTCTGTGTGGGCCCCAAGTTGCCTCTACCAGGAATTATAGCAGAACTTTTCATTTTAACAGAGTAGTACCTGTACCCAGTGTATGCATTTGGTCAACTCCCAAAGTTGAATCTGGTTTGCCCTAACTTTCTGATGAGAAATAGTATTCCTTTCTCATGTACAAATGTGTTATGAAGTAGTACAGAATTCTTACTTTGCCTTCCTTTTAGGCCTTTGTAACACAGTCGGCTGGTTCCCAGAGATTTCTCCAGGATGTTTTTTTTTCATATCATTATTTTAGCAATTACTTAAAGATTGTTTGAAATACCTTGTTTTGACCTAATTCAGGAGACGGAGCCTTCTGCCAGGAGACTGACAGTAAGCATGTATTTAAAATTTCTCAGAATACTGTTATTAATGGGGGCATTGTCAAAACAGTTGAATTAGTAGTGATGTATCAGCTATAGTTGTAAAGTTTTTCATTAATTTGTAGGGTTGCTGTGATTAGCATTTACTTCTAGCTCTTACAATAACTTTATGGTGGTACAGATTTTGCTTAAGGCTCAAGTGAAACATAATATTTGGTCTTAATCCAATTTAATGTGTTGCCCAGTCCGGATTTCCTCTAATGACTCATTCATACCCCTACTGAATTGAAAAGGATATGTGTAAATCGACATTGAACTTAAACTCCAAGACTTCTGACTCTTTATCTTACCTCTAAATTGGCAACATACAACATCTTTATATTCTAATCATATAAAGAAACTAACAACTCCTTTTTTCCTTGTTTTTCTTGTCTAATGAGGTCACATCAAAGAATGCAGGTCACACATACTGGATGAGAAAAAAGTGGAGTGTAATTCTGGACAGCCAACTACACATGTATTCCCAGTATAAAACAGTAGTTGAGCAATCCCACAAGCAACCTATAATGCCATAAGTTAGTGCAGGAATCAGTGGGGTTCAGCTACTTTGCAGGATCTGCTTCTGTGCACAGTCTTGCATCTGCTGAGTGCAAGCTCACTTGCCCCTTAACAAGAGCACGTTCCCTTAGCAAGCAACTTCACCACGGGAGGGAGAAGGAGGGCAGTTCCAGAGCAGAGGATGTAATCCGCTACTTCAAAGTCCATCTTACCTTGTGGGAACTTGTGTGCGTGGCCATATCCAAGGGTGGTCTTTGTACATATAGTAAAGGAATAACAGATAGAAAACAGAAGATGTATTACCATCTGTAATTTCTTTTGAGGACCACCCTTAAAAGATTTTCCAATTCGCCAATGTTAATTTTCAGAATGAAAATCCATGACATCAAATATTCACAAAGTTGTGGGCTTGTGCTGCTGTCAAAATCTCAGAGAATTTGCATACATCCTTCAGAATCTACCCAAAAAACTTTTGAAAGTAGGCTTGAAAATATACTAGAAATACATGGATGGTCAGAAAATCTATGAGAATGGAGAGCTGCTTATTTACAGCAGGCAAAAGCAAAACTAAACCCAGTGTCAGATTTTTAAAACTCAAATAGCTGAATGAGAAGCCGGACCAAGCATACATAATTTAACAGTGGAGTTAATTATCTATTACAGCAACGTTGCTAGGAGGGTAGAGATCAGGATTAGATCACTTTCTGAAAAGCATTCTCTAGTTCAACCAGGAATTATGGGCTTTTATGCCAGAAGCTAGGGTAGCCGATTATGGTAATTGGTCCTGATCTTTTGATCCAGTAATACCATGTAGTCCAGCTATACATACTACGTTCAGTTTTTCTGCAGTTATGCTGAATGTGTGAGCAGAACCTTGGATGTCACATTGTGAAATCCGCTCTGTGATTCACCCAACAGAACAGATCAAACCTGTAAGCATTTAATAAAGCCAAGTTGGTCCTGCACACGAATAGAAAAGCTCCTGCAGAACTTATTTCCGTGGGCTTTTTGCCTTCATTAAAAGGTAGTCATATCTTCATGAGCAGTATTATCAAGCACCACACTTCAAAACCTGTCTCAAGGTCATCTCTTAGAGGAGTTTCAAATGTAATGGAGGGTTTCTGTCATATTCGTTAACATCAATGGATGTGATCACTGATGGATGCTGCGATTGCTGCCGACTGCCATGGGCCCCTGATGGAGGCCACAGAATACAGTTTTGCAAGTGCTACTAGCCCACAGAAGATCTATCTTTTCCCATATGCACCCAACCATACACTGTGCAGTTCCAATGCAAATACCGGCCTCGGCTTCATCAAGTAAGAATACTGAAGCTAAGCAAATGATTAAATGATCCTGGAGAAATGTGCTAGAAAAACAATGTCCAACCCAGACCACTTTACTCCATTGGGAATAGGATTATCAATAAGAAGTTGTTTCTGTCTCAGCAAAATTTTGTATCTGCACACACAGTAGGAGGGCTAGTGTTCCATGATTTTATTTTAAACAAAAAGTAATGGTGGTGCCATGTAACTGGCAGAAAAAAATCATCCTGAAATTCTTACAAGAACTGAAGTTATATATCATAATTTAGTTTTTGTACAGCCATATAGCCTAATCAGCACTCTTATTCAAATAATATTTTCAGCAATGAGTTCAGAGTAGATATATAAACAGGGTTATCAGCTCTAATTGACATACTATCATATACAATGCATACAAAGACACTTGGCAAGCTTTTATCTCACAAGCTGTATTTGCATGTGGATGGTATTTATAGTCACTAAATTAAAATAAGGGGGTTTTTGTTTTGGTTTTTCATCAGTGCTGTTCGTCAAGCAGGCCATACTCCTATATGACATTGAGTTCTGGAGCTGACCTGCATTCCTTTCAAACCATTTAATCACACACAGCTGACCAACATTCCTGTATAAAACCACCTAATCAACTGCATTACAAATACCCCAAATGGTTACTTAATCTCCATATATGTACAAGTGTGAAACGTGCAGTGTCCAAATATGCTCTTTCATAAAAGCGAATGACATAAAAGCGAAAGACATTTCCAAAGTAAACTTTTCACCCCCCTCACCCTCAGTCAGCACAGACATTTTTAAGGTGGTTAAGATAGTATTGTTCCACGTAGCTGGCCTTGCACAGGAAGATTAGAATCCACTGTAATCCACATTCAAGCTTGTTTTCTACACATCTTAAAAATGCAATTTAACAAGGAAGAAATGTAACAGCTTTCCACCTCTGGGCAAGTATGTCAAATGAGCTGCAAAATATTTGAAAATGCATGATACTGCAGCATCTAGTTAGCTCAAGGAACGTATTATGGAGGATTGTGTTGCCTTTCATCTCCAGGTCGTTGGGTTCAGATGAAAGGCTTCTCGAGGTTGTTACTGTCTGATGACTGTCTCAGGATTAAGCGGAAGGAGTTTTTTTAATGGTTTTTTTTTGGTTTGTTTGTTTGTTTGTTTGTTTGTTTTTTATGTCCAGTAGCCACACTTTGATTAGCACTTTCACTAGAAATCGCTACAGGAAGAACAGAGACCCAGTGAGCTGGAGACTGAGCTGTTTTCCCCATTTCCAGAGATACTCGCCCAGAGCAGCGCTACAAGCTGACTGATGTGGGCATACTTGCGGTACTGCTGAGTGTGCCGGATGTGTTCTGCGGACAATAGTTCTCCAAAATGCCAAACTAGCATAACTTCACTTTAATTTCCTACACACATCTTTTGGGCTTTTGCAGTGCTTGCTCATCAGAGAAAATGCTATCTAAGAAGTTCTGTGTTTGAAATGTAAAAGCACACAAAAGTGTGTGTGTGGGGGGGGCAGAAAGGTATATAAAGGGGTACTTTTAAGAAGCAGGATGGAAAATGTGCCTATGAACAGTAGGGAAAAAAAAATCCCCGCGAAAGCATGGCGCAGAAGAGGCTAAGTCACAGTGAAGAAAACCAGC